>VZTA01013973.1:104667-127109 GCA_013398855.1 Mohoua ochrocephala | reverse complement strand
GGCTCCTCCCCCAGGGACGCCTTTCGCTGCGGGAAGGAGCAGGTGGAGGTCCAGCTCTTGCTGGGAGCGGCGGTGGAGCATCCGCGGGTGCCGTTCTCGGGCAGGCTGAAGTTCCGGGGCAGGGTGCTGAATTTGGGCTGCTTGGCTCTGCGGTGGATGTGGACCCTCCTGATGGTGTTGCCTTTCTCGATGTCATCCACGTACTTCAGGAAGTCCAGGTCCAAGTGGAAGCCGTAGGGCGTCTCCAGGGAGTAGGGGAGGCTGCGGGGCTGCTCCCTGTCCCCGTCGGGTTTGGGTGGCTGGCCATCTGCTGAANAGACTGAATAAAAAAAAACAAACCCAAAGCTGTTTAGAGCAGGGGGGAGATGTTTTTTCTCTTTTCATCTCAGTTTTGGGCAGGCAGGGGCTGCAGCTCGTTATCGTGGAGGCTCGTGGCGAAGCAGTGCAGAGACACAGCGACACACGCCAAGCTCTGATCTGCTTTCCCAGAGGTGCATCAGGTAATTGTTGCACTGAGGAAGCCAAAAATTTGATGAAATCATGGCTCTCATTGGCAATTAAGCAAACAGCAGGTTTTGCAGGCAGAGCTCCGTGTCTGTGTAGGTATAGAGAGCTGCCTGGTGGATAATAAATCCAGCTCAGTAACAGAAGGCGGGACCAATCTATGACAATGACATTTTTCAAGGCTTTTGGTTCGGTTTTAACTTTTCGGTGGCGTAAGCAGTGCACACCAAGCAGGAGAATCATTGCCTCGCTTCACCTGCAAGCAGCGGGTCACAAATTATTCCTGGAAAATGATGGATCCAGGCAGAGGCTGGACCCAGACAGCGCCAGCCGGGCGTTCAGAGCCGCAGCCATGCGGAACACGTGCATCCCAAGGTGACCGGCTCACGGCTCCCAGCACAGCTCTTAATTGAGGCAAATCACCACTAAACGGGTGTCAGTGTGTTTGCCCACCCAGCCAGCACAGGCAAACAACAGCTCTCCACCCCAGGCTCCCCCTTCAACACAGCTGCAAACATTCACAGCCCCCAAATTTCCACCTTGAGGGCCTAAACAGTTAAACTTCTGCACCTCCGAGGATTTTCTTTATGCTGCAAGTCCCTGAAATCACAGTGGTTTGGGCTGCTCTGCACCTCTGAGCACACAAGTGGGGCTCAGCCAGGAGGAACCAGGGCTCGTGGCTGAGCCCTTTGTCTCCATCCTGGTGCAGCAGCTGGAAAGGACCAGCTGAAAGGACCAGCTGGACAACTGGGCACAGATTTTGGTGCCGCTCATCACAGAGCATCACGGAGATGCAGGTGCTGTTCGGGTGGGAAGCAGCACGTGGAAGTCAGAGGAAGGACAGAGGGAAGACACCCCTGGGGTCATCACAGGGCACAGGAGCACAGCTGGAGGGTGGGAGCTGGGATCTGTCCCAGAGGATGGGAGGCCAAATATGTGCTGATCTAGAGCTGGGACCTGCTTTGCTGTGGTTTTTAAGAAATCTGCGTAATAATGAACGATGCGTTTTTCACCTCTTGGCCCCACACCTACAGAGAACAGGTCATTTACAGTATTTCTGGTAAGGAAATTACTCCAGGGCTTGGTTGGGGTTTTTTTTCAAGGAATAAATGAACAAATAAACATCCTGCAGGCTCCATACCTTCTGTCTTCTCCATGGTGGGGCCTAACTGGGCTGTCACTTAAGCATCTTCTGACAAGGGCTGAGGAGTCGCTTCACCCTTGAAAAAAAAGAAACGGATACTTTTTATTTAATTTTTTTAAAAAGCTCAACCACGTGAACTTCATCTCTCCTTAAAGCCTTACAAGTCTTCCCAGTCCACCCCCCTCCCACTTCCCATCTTCTGCAGCCCAGTGGTGTCCAAGGGCTTTGAAGCTGCTAAAATCAATAGCTCCTTTTCCAGAGGCAACAACTTGTGCTTGACAGACACATCCCAGGGAGCCGGTCCTTGTAAAACATCCCCTGCATTCCAGAGGACAGACAGACATTCGGGATGACTCGAGATCAATGGCACAGTGACTCCCCACTGACTCCTGTAAGCTGCAGATATCCAACGTGATAGAAGATCCCTGACAGCAGGGATATAAACTACACGCAGAAATGACTGGTTTGCCTTTTTGTTTTTAATCCACAACAAGCAAAGATACAAAATTTATGCTGAATCTCGTTCAAATGACAGCCATTACTCCAGAGCACGTCCCCATGGTTGAAAAGAACCTTCACCAAACTGCACTGAACTACAGACAAATCACCTTCAGCTCAGGGAACACCTTCAGGTGGAGATCTACCCCAGCCAACATTGAGATCTTCACGTCACTCCCGGGCTGTGTTGCCCTCCAGCTCCTTCCCATCGTGTGGACACGGGTGAGACCCTCCTGGAGCATGAGAAATGAAGGCTGGGAACAACCAAGAAAGGTCCTGGGTGAAACTTCTCTCCTCCAGGCCCTTTAGAAAGGCACAGGGAGGAGGCAGGGAAGGGTGAAGGAGGTTGGGGCAGTTGGACATCACGGCAGGAGGCTCCCTGGCTCGTGTGAGAAGGACAACAACGCTCCGAGTGCGAAGGTCTGGTTTTAATTTCTGCCACAGAGGATGAAGTGGGAGTTTCTTGAACAGTAGGTTGTTTGTTTATGATTCTCCTCATAATACTCAACTTGGTTCCCGGCCAGAGACGGTCCCACAGCCGCTTGGAGGTCCATCCCTGCTCCTCCAGTGCATCCCTGAGCTATGCAAGAGTCTCAGGGCAGGACCAAGCAGTGCAAAGCCTGTGCTGAGCCAGCCCCAGCTCACGCCCATCTCATGGACCAAACCCCCAGAGCCTGAACTCATTCTCTGCGTGCAGAGCTTTGCCTCAACGAGGGCTTTGGCGCTTGGCCACAGTTCCTGAGCTCCCCACGAAGGGGCTCTGGCCAACCTTTGCCAAAGAAAGACCAGATGAAAAATGAAGTCAAATCCTGCTGTATCGTTACCATAGGACGTTGCCTCATCCCTGGAAGTGTCGCCTCATCCCTGGAAGTGTCCAAGACCAGGTTGGACAGGGTTTCAAGCAACCTGGTCTAGTGGAAGGTGTCCCTGCCCATGGAATGAGATGATCTTCAAGATCCCCTCCAACCCAAGCCATCCTACGATTCCATAACAAATACTTTGAAAGATCAAAACCCTTTAAAGAAACAATTAGCTGTCAGCCAGGTAGGCGTGTTTATGGTCAATGTACAGCCCTGATGGAAAGCCAGGAAGGTCCCAGCCCAAGGGAGAACTTCAAAGCTCTCCAAAGCTCCTGCAGGGTCACAGAGGGTCACGCTGATGCCCACCCAGCACCTTGTGAGCTCCTGGAAAGCTGCTGGCGTGCTCTCCAATTGACCACACTCCTTCTATGAAGGGCAACTCCTCCTGTCTCCTCCTGCCAACGAACAGCACGTGCCAAAATAAACACCAACCTCTTCCTCAAATGTTGTTTCTTTCCCTTAATTTTCCGACTGCAGCCAATTACAGCCTGACCAGCTACACTCTGCTCTTCTAGGTCATTTATTCAGAAGGGGGGGGAAAGCCAGTGAATAGGATGGGTTTTAATATCTAGATAATTACATCTATTTGGATCATTTATGAGCTGGCCGGGTCCCAACTCTGCAGCCCAAATTGATACTACGACTACTCTCTTTTGACCAATCTACTTCAAAATCGCCTCGTAAAAGGATGCTGAATGTACCCAACTGGCTTGCTGATGTTCTCCTTTCCCCTCCCCAGGGCAGCTCAGGCATGGAGAAGATGGCTTAGAGCCAAAAATGTGCCTCTTTAGACCCCACAGCTGCTCTCCCATGCCTGTCCCTAAGAAAAATGAGATTAAAACGTGAAGTCATCTGCCAGAAGTAGCAGACCCTGACACCCAGGGTCCAGCCCATAATTTGAGGCAGGGCAACACTTTTAGGTGGGTCTCCATCCTGCTAAAACCTGTTAGGCTGACCCTCTGTCGAGTTCTATATTTGCCGAGTCTTCTCTGTTAAATAAAACTGAAGAACATTTCTTTTTCTCCCCACGCATCGCTGACTTTTACCTTTGCTACACAGAGAGGCCGTGGGGAGGATTAATCCAGATTGGAATTAGGCTGGTTTTCTCAAGGCAGGAATAAATACATACAGAAATGGAAAGGGAGAAGCCAAATATGTGAGAAGGCAACAGCACAGAGCGAAGTGGTTTTATTCCCTAGGGCAGCCCGTTTGCAGGGACAATGTACTGTCTTTTTAACCAGCCTGGACTCAAACACTGGCTCTTTACACTCACATTTAACCCCTCTTTCACTCCATCCCACTTGCCAGGCAATGTGAGCAGCTCCCCCATCCACCCCAGCCAGCAGAAAGGAGAGCACCATTACACCCCCAAACATTTAAATTACAAATCAACTCAACCACACGCCACAAATATACACAAAAATTCCTTCTCCCAGAGCGTCTTGCTAGTAATTTTAACCGGGAAACAGTCAACCCCGAGCCTGCAAATAACAAGATAATCCAGCAGCACGTTAGCACAGTCTCGTTAGCTGTAACACAACATTATTTGAGCTCTGCCTGTCTGTTCTCCTGCACTGCAGCAGCGGCTCCAGCACTTCGTGGTGAAAAGGAAAAACTGTGGTTAGGAAAGCATTCAGTCATGTTACCTTCTCCCGCTGGCACCTACAAACCCCCCGGGGGGCAGCAGCTCTTGCCTCCCTCCAAAGCATCTTCTCCCGTGCTCAGAGCCGGCAGCGAAGGGTTCGGAGCACAGACGCGTCGTGGCCGAGCCCCAGCCTGCTCCAGCAGTTACAAAGTTGGTCAGCTGAGCTGTGACCTTGCTCAGAAAGCAAATACAAGTTTAAAGCAAGAAGCACAAAAGAGGGATTGATTTTCCACTAGAGCAGCCCACGGCTCTCGGATGACCTTTGCGAGGACAGTTCAATCCCGGTGCACCAAAACGAGCGACTTTTCCACTTAAACAGTTATCTTTCCCAGAAAACACAGAGCACCGAGCGCCGCCTGGGCTCTCGGGGGTTCTCCCTTATCGGGGCTGATAATTGAAAGGAGAGTCAATAATTAACGGCGGGGTTGTTGCTGTACCTGATGCTGCAGCCGCAGCCCTCCCTCCGCATGCTGCACCTCCGGGCGGGAGCATTAGCAATTCCATGAGCGCCTCTCCCGAGGAAACGCAGCCGGCTGCCGCGACTCACGGGCGGCAGCTTGGGGGGAAGCTGCGGAAGGGCTCCGTGTCCCCAGATCCTCCCGGCGGAGCGGACACAGCCCCCCGCCCTTGTCCCCCGCAGCTCCGGCCCCTCTCGCCGCGTCCGTGCATCCGCAGCTCCGGGAGATGCCGGGCGGGATGGGCAGCGGGAATGACGGCGGCACGGGCAGAGGATGTCCCGGTGTCCCCGGGCTCCCGGGGGGGGACAGTGGCACTCTCCGTATCAAACTCTCCAGCCCTCGGCTCTGGGGTTATTCATCCAAACTTCCAGCTGGCAGCGGACAAGGCAGGGGGCAGCTGGCAGAGCAGACACGTGGAACAGGCTGCCCGGAGAAGCTGTGGCTGCCCCTGGATCCCGGGAAGTGTCCAAGGCCAGGCTGGAGCAACTTGGTCTAGTGGGAGGTGTCCCTGCCCATGGCAAGGGGTGGAAGGAGATTTAAGGGCTTTAAGGTCCCTTCCAACCCAAACCGTTCTGTGATTCTGCGCTTTCGGGCACGGCACTTGTGGCATGTGGCTCAGTGACGGGCAGAGTGCCCGTCCCGAGCCTGTCCCGAGCTCCGGCACTGGCATTCCCCTCGGGCATCCTGGATTGCTGCCCCTCCAGGCTGGCAGCAGGGACAAATCCCTCAGTCTCCGCACTGAACTTGCAACAACCTCATGCTTGCAAAGGCCGAGGGGTTCAGTCACTGCCCGGGCTGCAAACCTCTTCCAGGGCTGGGAAAGAAAACCCTGGGAAGTGGAGGCATCCCCTGGGACGCGGGGGCTCTGGCGGGGGCTCTCACCAGGGACTCCCATCACGGAGCAGTGCCGGCACCTTTCCCATCGCTGAACGAGCAGCACAACCCAAATCTCATGCTAGGGAGGAAAACCACATCTTGTCACTGTGTGAGAGCAGAGCTGCTGGCGCTGCTCCAGCTCCCTGCAACCCCCAAACGGGACTTTAACACATTAACTTTGAAGAAAAGCAGGCAAGTTTTGCCTTTGCAGGAAGCAGAGTATCTGGACGCGTAGAGAACCGGCAGCGTTTGTCCTTTCGCCAGCTCCCCCCGAGGCACGGATGGGTTAAACTTCCTACCCGAGGAATGAAAAATAATTTCAGCAGCCGGTTAAATGCCGCCTTTCCCAAACACTGCCTTTCCCAAATGCCGCCTTTCCCACGCGGCTCCATCCCACACCGCGCGGGGCCGCGACTCGGTGTCGATGGCTTTCTGCTTTCACAAGCAATTACCCAGCCTGAGGTTCAAAACCAACTCCAGAGCACGCTGGCTCGTTTTCTGCCGAATTCTTCTGCTTTAGTTACGCTCGCGCGTCTTTTCTGAGCCACATTCTGCTGCTTGCGCTCCCCACACAAAGCAGCACGATGGAAAAAATACACGTATTTCTATATGCTGCTGGTTTTAAAGTCGCTCTGAAAGAACTGCTTGGTTTTCCCACTGGAAAGACCTAGCAGGAAGCTTTAATTCGGAGCATTTCCTCATCGCAATTACCCACATACGACCTACAGTCGTTCCCAGATTTAATCCCTCTGGAACCGAAGAAGTCTGCGACCCCTTGAACAAGCTTTTAATCGGGGAGCTATGAAGGGAAGGAGTCAAAACAGGCAAATTAATTAATTATGGGCTGGTGCTTGATGGATTTACAACCGGCCTCTGATAGCTTTGCCCAAGGGGGCTGCTGCAGGGTGGGAAGTGGGGAAGGGGTTCACCAAGATTGTCCCCCAGGCATGAGAACTGAGGTCACGGCCTGAAACTGCTGCACCGCAGCTGTCGGGGGGGTTTTGCTCTGCCGGCTGCTCCCATGGATGAGAGGAACCAGACGGCCCTGAAGTGGCTCAAGAGCCGTCCCATCCAGCCCTCCCGGCCACCACTGCTGCCTCCCTGGATGCTGGCAGGGCTGCTGCCTTCCCCTCCCCACACAGAATCCCAGTGGGATGGCAGGTTTGGGCTTCATCCCCTTCTCCTCTCCCACCACGGATCCATCACAGAGCAATTCAGGTTGGAAGGGACAATTGAGATCATCCAGTCCCACCTCCCTGCTCCAGGAGGGTCATCCCAGAGCATCTTGCCCAGGATTGTGTCCAGATGGGTCTGGAATACCCTCAGTGAGGGAGACTCCACAGCCTCTCTGGGCAATCTGCTCAGGGCTCGGTCACTGCCCAGGGAAGAAGTTCTGCCTCGTGTTCAGGTGGAACTTGCTGGGCATCAGTTTGTGCCCATTCCTCTTGTCCCACTGCTGGGCACCACTGAGCAGAGCCTGGTCCACCCTCTGACACCTCCCTTTGGATACCCATATCCATGGATGGGGTCCCTTCTCAGTCACCTCTTGTTGAGACTGACCAGGCCCACCTCTCTCAGCCTTTCCTTGTAAGAAAGATGCTCCAGGCCCTTCCTCATCTCCACAGCCTCTGCTCCAGGAGCTCCATGTCCCTCTTGTCCTGAGGAGCCCAGAGCTGGACACAGCACTCCAGATGTGCCTCACAGGGCTGAGCAGAGCGGCAGGATCACCTCAGGGTGACCCACAGGCAGGGCTCACCCTCGGCACCCAAAGGGTTACACCCAAACCTGCTCCATCCCTGCGGTCTGGATTGCACAACCACCAGCTGAGCTATCACTGCAAATGGACATACCAGGAATAAAAATGGCCTCTCGGGGAATATTTGTTGTACGGATTTTTCAATTCTGTTTTCACTGCGAAGGAAGAAAAATAACCCACTTCCAGTCTGCTGGGGACGTGCACACGGGTGGGATCTCCGCTGTGATCCGCTGCCGGCTGGCACGGCCGCGGGAAGGAGTTTCCCTCCAGGAGGGAAAAAAAAAAAAAAAAAGAGTTTTGAAAACTTTGTGGGATTAAACAAATACCTAGCTAAATAAAAGCAGTTTAAAGTCCTGGTTTGCACTGCAAGGAGTTGTCACGAGGTTTCCCAAAGTGAGAGCAAACAGGGTTCCTGCTGGATGAGATCGGAATCCCGGGAGCCCATCGGCCACCTTCCCATGTGTGTCTGGCATCACAAAACCATCGCTGCCAGTGGTCCTGTGCCCCACAGCATCCCTTGGAACGGCTGCTTGAGGGGACAGAAGGCATTCGAGCAGAACAAAAAGTTAAAAATTTTAAGAATTAAAATGGGGAGAGCAGACAATGCCTGAGCCACTGCTATAAACCCAACAGCAACCAGGAGGAAAAGTTTCCAAGCTGGATCCATCCCAGCTTGCAGCCATGCCACCACACATGCTGGGCAGGCTTCCCTCCGCGCTGGTATCACCCATGGCACGCACCGAGGCAGAGCAGGACTAGATTTAGGGATACAAAACCTGTTACTTATGGCAAGAGCCTTCACCCTGGGGCCAGTGGATGGTTTCAGCACACGGCTGATGACAACGGGTACCCCGCGGCACCAGGATCTTATCACAGCCCGAGAGGAAACTCCCTCGGCTGCTGCCTGCCCGGGGCATCCCCAGAGCAGAGCTGGGAGCTGGAAGCAATGTGTGAGTGGTGCAGAGGGACGAGCTCTCTCTCTGCAACCCATCAGCTCGTGGCTGATGATGGAGAGGTCCAGGCTGGCCTCCCACCCTCTTTGCAAAAAAGCAGCGGAGGAGGAGGAGGAGGAGGAGGCGGATGGGGCTGGAGCCGGGGGCTGCGCGCATGGAAAACATCCTGGAGGCGCGTGGGGCCTCCCCGGGGTTTGAATGGAGAGGGTTCACAAGGAAGCTGGATAATGAAGCCAGCAGCACTTCATAAAGAAGCCGATCTCTTTCAGCAATCCCCGGGTGTGCAACCCTCGGTACTTAAACAGCCATTTCAGGCCCCTTTCCCAACGCCTGCAATGAAGTCGTGCGGGCACTGATTTTATTAAAGCTGCTCGTTGCTGTCTAATAAATGTGAGCTTCCTGCCAGCATTTCCATTAGAGACGGGTCAGGCCTGGAGGTATCAGATATCCAAACCCTCTCCCTCTTTTATGGTTTACCAGGAGGGGAAAACGATCACATTCACCCCCTCCTCTGATAACCTCTTCTCCGACTGACCTTCAGCTCATTCCAGCCACAGACTTACAAAAGCTTCGGTCGATTCTCGTGACTTTATCCCATGCCTTGAAAACCGTGGTGTTTTCCCTCAAGTCTCCTTTCCCAGAGCCAGGTGATCACAAAAAGCACCCAAAGCCCCGAAACAAAAGTGCTCCACCGTCAGAAGGCAGACAAAAATCTGAGGTGCCTCTTTTCTAATGTTTACTCTTTTTGCCTCAATCCCACAAGTTTTGAGGGAAAACAGTGAAGCCCTGCTATGGCTTCTGGTCTCTTCCAAGCCGCTGGTTTCTACCTCCTTGACCTTGGGACAAATCAAGCTTTGCTGCCGTGATACTGAATAACTCCCACGTGGTCAAAGCAAAGTGGGAAATTTTAGGTGCTTTTAGGAAAAGCCTATCGTCTGCATTTCCCTCCTCTCTCCTGGGCAACCACCGCAGTCCCCCGCGGAGACACGGAGCCATTTCACATCGATTCTGACCCGAGCCAACAAGACTTGGATTGATCACACTCCTGACAGGTTTAAAAACCTCTTCACACAGGAACAGTTCTTTTTCAGGCCACCTGAAACCACCATCCTCATTGATTGGGACTGCAGAGAGTATGGACGTGCCGCCTTCCTCCTCTGCTGGTGATTCCTGTGTGGATAACGGGAGCTGGGAGCCCCGGAGCAGCATTTCCCACCTCTCACCCATTTAGGAAATGGGGATTTTCCTCCAGGTTTCTGAGCAAGCCTCAGCCACATATTGCTGGTATAGTTTCAGCTTTCTCACTTACACCACATTCAACCCTGATGGGCAGAGGAACCGGCTGCAATGATGAATTTAAGATATTCCCATTTGGAAGGTGGAGACCTCTGTGTCTGGGTGGGTTTTTCACCATATTTCACACTTCTGACTCCATCAAATCGTCCATTTGGGCAGGGTATTATCTTAATAATCACACCACCTTCTTTTTCCTCAGCTGCTTCTTTTTCACGTGCTGTTTAAACCCTGGGATGGACAGGACTCGAGGCTTCCCGAAACATGGATTACACTGAGGTCGAAAATGAACAGGGTTGAAGCAGGAGCTCCCTGCAGCCAGTTCCTCCCCACTGCTCTCCCCTGGCACTGTCACTGTGAGGATTTCTGCCCCAAGCCATGGGCTCCTTCACACCCCTGGAGCTGGGGTCAGGGTTTTATTGACCAAAATCTGCATCCTGCTGCTCTGGAGCGAGGCAGAGTCACATAACCCCCGTCAAGTGGGGCACCAAATGGAAAATACAATAACTTTCCACATTGACTTTTTTTCCCTCATCAATGGGGCCATGCTCATCCCTGTGGCTGTTCCCAAAGCTTCCTTGAAAAGACCCAAGATTTGATGAGTCGGGCTGCAACACATGGCGATGAAAACGCGACTTTTAAAATATCTGGCGGCTGTAAAACCACCAGGGGAGGGACCTGAACCAGCACCGAGCCCATGAATGAGCCTGTATTCATCCAGCAGCCATGTCCCAGGATCCCAACACCGCTCCTGATGCGAGGAATGCTTTGAGGCCAAGCCTCTCCCTCCCAAAAGGCGCCCATGCCAGGGGCTGTTTGATGGGAAGCAGCGTAGCACTCCTGCTTGGTGGCAAAGGAATGCGTGGGAATGGGACAGCCCCAGCACTGCACGAGGAGAGGATACCTGGGAGATGAAACCTTCCTCACAACAGGACTTTCTGGAGAGGAGCTGAATGTTTTTCCTGGTTTTCCTGTTCACGAGGAAACTGCACCAGGAGTCTAACAGAGCCCACAGCAGCAACAGGCTCCCTGACATCCCATCTTCCAGTTCCAGGACTGTTTTAATGAATCCATTCACTGATCTCTACTCAGCCACAGATTCCCCAGCCAGCTCGCTGCTCATCAGGCTGACTGACATTTCAGCAGATATATTTTTTTTTTAAATATTACAATCAAAGTGACAAATAATCAATGATTAGCCTGAGGTTACACGCTCCCCCTCCTCATTTGTAATCTCAGGAACCATTTAAGAAATCAGCTTTTCCCATTTAGCCCATCTCAAATCCAACACAAACCACCTGAAAGACTGCACAACATGTCCAAAGGCAAATGCTGGCTTTTCTACTTCATTTCCCTTCTCTGCCACTGCTGTGGTCGCTACCCTTGCCCTGCATGAGCAATGTTTTTGGGCGTTCACCAATTTCATTTGGGCAACACAGCTAAAATACTTAATATCTGGGGCAGCTCTGGACAAGGGAAACCCTTCCTGATGGTGTCACATGCCAGAACTGACAGGAAAATGAGACATCCCTGCACAGTCCAGACCCACTTCCACCCCTGAATGGTGACCATCACACCCAGAGAGCATCCAGACCTCGACTTCCTCCATCCTGAACTCACTTGAACTTCCAGCTGAGATTCTCCAACCCACGTTCTGCCTTCACGGACCACCCAGCCTCTCCTCCAGCCACCTCAGCGACGCGCACCCCACCGCAGCAGCTCCGTGCTCCCTGTTCCTGCTCTCTCCCGGAGCACAGCCCGAGCTCTTAGGCCTGCGTGAAATCACCAGCTGGACGCTGGGAGCTGAGGAAAGTTGCCCGGGGCACGCCTGGTCCCGGCAGAGTTGGGCTGCTCAGAAACGCCCTGGCAGCGTGCGCGGCCGGGGAAAGGCGATGCTGCCTGCGAGGGAGAGGCGCTGCCCGTCCCTCCGCTCCCGGCACACGGGGAACCCGAGCACAGCCCCGGCCAGAGCCAGAAACGAGTTACGGTGCCAGGAGCTGCTCCGTCCCGGCGGCTGGAACTCCGGCAGGGAAACGGGGAGAGGCTTCAGGCAGGAGGGAGAGACCACGCTCAGCCTGGGGGCTGGGCTGGGGCTTGGCTGAGCCACATCTTCATGGCTGGGCAGGGTTTTATGGTTCGGCTTTGAGGCTAAACACAACTCTGGGCACTTCCACTGCAATGGCCAGGGCCTGGGGGCCCTTCCCAGCCCTCACACGGTGACCTCTGGGGGTCCCATCGAGGCTCGGAGCCTTCCTGCCCTCTCCCTTCCTGCCCCCTGCCCAGCCACGCTCAGTGCCTCCATCCCGGAGCCAGGGGTGCTGTGGAAACACTCCTGTCCCGAGCGATCCACGGCTGATGCTGCCCCGGGGCAGCCACGCGAGGGACCAAGAGCCCTGAGCACCCCCTGAGCATCCTTGGAGCAGACCCAGGAGAGCCCTTGGAGCAGAAACAGGAGCACCCTTGGAGCACCCTCCAAAAGCGCTCCCACACATTCCCTGAGCACCCTGGAGCATCCCTGAGCACTTTCAAAACATCCCTCTGAACATCCTCCAGCGCACCCCAGGAGCAGCCTTTGGGGCACCCCTCGAGCACCCTCCAGTGCACCCCCGAGCATCCTCCAGCGCTCTTCCCAATGCCCCCGAGCAGCCCCAGCCACACTCCCCAAACAGCCTCCGAACTCCCCCAAGTCCCCCGGAGCATCCCGCCGGCCCCTCCGGTGCGGTGCCCGGTCCCCCCGCGGCTGCCGGGCCCCGCTGCCCCCGTACCTGCACGGGCAGAGCGCGGCGGGCGCAGCGCTGCGATCCCGCTGCCTCCTCCGGGAGGGACCCGGGGCGGGACCCGGGGGCGGGGCGGGACCCGGTGCCCTCCCCCGGGCAGCGGGGCCGAGGGCGGCCCGAGGCGACGGGGATGGGCTGCGGGCGGGACAGCGGGAGCCAGGGGGAGCGGCTGCCGTGGGAGGCCAGAGAGCCACTTTTTGGGATGTTTTTTTCCCCCCTTCCGTCCTGCCCGCGGTACTCAGTTTAACGCTTTATTTATACTTTCGTAGCTCATCCTGTTTGCACAGATGCGGATCAAGAGCGGTGGGAAGGGAAATCTGCGGGGATGGGCTCGGGGATGCAGAACTTGAGCTGTGTTTTGCACCAGCTGTTCTCTGGCTCGGCCCTTCAGCCCCGCCCGGTTCACATCAGGCCCTTGTTCCTCAATGCAATCACATGGAAAAAGTAAAGAAAAGGCAATTTGGGTTTTAGGCTTTGAGCCTCCCCATGTGCCCATCCAGCTGCACCAAGTCACCCCCGTGACAGTTCTGGGGACGGGCAGAAATCAGCAGTTTAGTGACGCCAAATAATACCTTCAGTGTTAGGTAAAGCTTTTGATTTTCCTTGTCTTTGAGACACAGGGGCAAATCCCAGCCCTGCTCCAGCTGTTCCGGAGCATGGGAGAGCAGCAGCTCCAGCGTGTGGGGCAGCACATGGTCTCCATCTGGGCCAGGAACTCAGCATCCAGTGGGGACGGATGTGGCCCACTGGGATCCCCCCCTTCCTTCCAGAAGAGCCCAAAGACCTTTCAGCTCTGACTGGGGGGAGATCTGAGGGTTGGGCTCTGGCTGCTGCCCAACCACCCAGTAATTCCAGAGCCCTCCTGGCAGTGCCCAGGCTCCCAGTGAACAGGGAGGAATAAAATATCCCATTAGCCAGTTCAGGAGTCACTGGGGCTCTGCCCAGACACAGTCTGCCCTCATTTCCATGTGAGGGGCTCGGGTGCTGAGTGAGAGGAGCACATTTCCTGAGGACTCCAACAACAGATCAAAGCATTAAGGGAAAAGTGTGGGAGCCTTCTGGCTTCCCAGGACAGCCCCTGCTCCTGCTGCTCGAGGTATTCTGGCAGTGCCCAAAAGAGAGGGATCATGGTTTTGGGAATTTTTTTTGGCTGGTGAAGGTGGGAGGTGATTCTGACATTATTTTCTTCTCTTGTTCCTGATCAACAAACCAACTTTGATGTGCAGCCATGGCCTTGCAGACACAGCACCTCTCCTGCTGCTCCTGGGACCATGCACCTTATCCATTACCCATCCCCATCCCAAAGTCATGATGATCCCTGAGCCCTAATCACAACAACGAGGCTTTTGCAGCAGAAACTTCAGACACCTACAGGAAGCTCTCGTGGTCACAGACACTCAGCTGAGCTTGGTTTTGTTCTCTTTTCCCTGGGGTTCGATCAAAGGGCTCAAAGGTGTGTGTGTGTGGGTGGGAAGCTGTGGTGGCAGCTCACAGCACACGTTTCTGTAAGTGTGCCTCAGAAAAGCACCAACTACCAAAAACCCCATTTTTCAGGAAACGGCCAAACCCAGTTCCCCTTTTCAGTCACTGAGGTTTCACTCGCTCGAAAACTGGAGGAAAAGGAGTCTTTTCCATGAGGTGTAGGTGCTTGGAAGTGTAATATGGAGATGTGGGTAACTTGTGTGACCCCCCTTTAATCCCAGAGGATAAAAGGCACTTTCAAACAAAACGGGATAAACATGGAGAACTTTGCTGTCTGCATAAATGAAACCCGATAATTTGTTTAAAAGTGGATTAGGAGAATTTGGGGAGCGCTCCAAGGTGGCTGATGCACATGAATATCGAAGAAGCCTCTTGCCAGCAGCAGGGAGGGGACATCAGGAATGCAGCCACAGCCTCTCCCTGCCCGTCTCCCCCTGTGTCCTCCAGCTCCCCGCTCGGGCAGTGTCGGAGGCCGCGTTCCCCACGCTGAATTTCCATCTTGCAGAGTTCAGCTATTCTTAGGCGAGGTTGTGAGTCATTAAGCGCTTTCAGATTGTTTATTTGTCAAGCCACAGGCACTTACATTTACTTCTGAAGCCAGACAAGCCGCTCCAAGGATTTCTCTGTGCCACAGAAATTACTAGGTGAAATTCCACGGCGGGAGGTCAGCCCTGCCGCCCGGAACGCTGCGCGCCGGATCCGCCCAAGGGCTCCTTTTCAAAGGTCAATATAAGAGGGGGAAAGAACAACAAGAAGAATGTGGTTTCCTACAGCCTTTCTCCACCTGATTCAGCTTTTATGTGTGTGTTTTTTAAGAGCAGCACTGGACTTTGCTGGCTGGCTGTAACGCCTCGGGGGGTGGATGGTGGTTTGGATGGGGAAGGGACTCCCTGGGGAAGCAGGTTTTTCCCTACAAGGGTGGGATGAGACCCTCCTGGAGGCCCTGCAGCTGCCAAGAGCAGCCAGACAGGAGCAGGGAGAGGCTCCTGCCCCGTGCTGGGAGGAAAACAGAGCTGATGTTGTGTCCAGAGGCTGCAGTGCCAGGGCAGGGGCTGATGTGATCGAGCCCCTTTGGAAAGGCACAGAATCACTGTTGTTCTATAGGACGTCACGTTTGTGCCAACATCCATTTTTGTAGATTCTCTGCAAACTGCTGCCCCTCCGCTGGGCTCACAGAGCTGCCTTGTATGGTCTGGGAATGCCAAAATCCTGCCCTATCCATCCACATGGGGCTTCCTATGCCTATGGCCTCCCACTGTTTGGCTGGCAGCATGAACGGGGCAAAATGCTTCTGCCAGTACCTGGGTGCTGCAGGAATACAAATATCAACCCAACAGCAGCTCCATTTGGGAGGGTTTTATGGACCATGCCATGATTATCAGGAAACTTGACTGTGCATCCCCTTTCACATCCCAAACCCAGCGCTTCCCTACACATCCCAGCCAGCTGGGTGCAGGCAGGAAAAACTGTAGAGGGTAGAGACAACCTCTGTGTCCAGGAGAAGAAACAGCCTCCAGGAACCAACCTGGTGCTCATTCAGCCCCATGGCACCCTGGCTGTGCACATCCTGCGATCCCCAAAGTGATGTGGAAAAGGCTTCATTTGCTTATGGCACATGGATCACCCTTGTGATGTTCACATCAAACCCCGTGGGCTTGCCTGGCAAATTAATTTGCTGTAGTTGTGTTCCCAAAAAAGGAATTGTTACGTCCTTGCAAGCATTTAGGTTGCCCAGAGAAGCTGTGGGTGCTCCATCCCTGGAAGTGTCCAAGGCCAGGCTGGACGGGACTTGGAGCAACCTGGGATAGTGGGAGGTGTCCCTGCCCGTGGCAGGGGGTGGAATGGGATGGGCTTTAAGGTCCCTTCCAACCCAAACCAGTCTGGGATTTTGTGATGAACAGGACATGCTGTTGCTCATAGCTCAGGTGGCCCTGGCACAGCCACAGCTGGAATTCACACATCCATTTACAGACTCCAAATCTACTCAAAGGGATTTCTTTGTTCAGTTGTCCCTTGTAAAGTGGTTATCATTTTTCAGTAAATCTCTTGTGGACAGGTGTGTGTTCATGACCCCGTGGCGCAGCTCCTCCCAGGAGAGAGAACCCATGCACATAACAGAGAGAGGCTCAGCTGTTCTCTGCCTTAGCTTTGGTTTCCTGGATTTTTACTCATGTGTCATTTGTCCCCCTGCTCCAAGGCATGGTCTGACTCCCACTGAGTCACCACGCTGAGATTCCTGCCCTTCAGTAGTGGTTTAGTGCCTCATGACTCAGGGGCCAACTGCTCTGTAATCCTCCCAGGGAGCTGCACCTGGAGGAGCCCTAGGGATTCCTCCAGTTCCATCCTCCAGGCTGAAGGGTCAAATGGGACCTGTTGGCTTCAGAGGGAGAAAGATGTTCCCTGTTCTGAAACTGCCAATTCTCTTTAAAGGCCAAGCGAGGGCGTCTAATGATGTTCTCGGTGCTGTGAGCTCCACAGACTGCAGCCTGCATGAGGAGATGTTGGTTTTCCTGGACACCTCCCTCCTGTGACACATTTACAGCCTCTTCTCGTACCAAGGGATGGGGCAGAGGGAGGAGCTGATCTATCCCTGCACACCTCAACATCACGAAGGCTTTCATCAAGTTTCACTTTCACTCGAGTTACTCATTCATTCATCATGATGTCTTTGGCTGTAACATAGGGCTGTGTTTAATTTTAATATATATCAAGTCTCTGGCATAGGCAAGGAGTCTGACAGGATCCCATTCTTCGGCTGAGATTCCAGCAGAGAGTTCAGAAATTCAGGAGGGAATGGCTCTGTGGTGGGGACAAGACCTGGCACAGCTCTGTATGAGGCTGGCACAGCCTCTGCAGCTCCCTGCTTGAGGTGGCTGTGTCGGGGTCACGGACACTGTGCTGGGTAATTCCTTAAAACCTGGCAGAAATGGCTATGCTGTGGATAAAAGCGAGGCCTCACCTGAATCTTACACCTCTATAATGGTGGTCTCGTGTCCCTAGGTGTGGATGAGGAATGACAGAATCCCTTCTAGGAACGTCTGTCAGTGGAGATGCTGCCAGCAGATGGTGCAAGCATGTGCAGGTCGGGCTTCCTCCTTCCTCTGCTTCCAGGAGTGAGTAACAGCTCCGAGCGATGTTATTCCGACCTGAGAACAGAGATGGGGAGAGATTTTGTGTGTATTTTTATTTTGGTTATGGTTTGCAATGTAGCACCTGCCTTCTCATGTGAATTCCAGCCCGTAGTAGCAAACTGCTCTGCCTCTGCCAGCAGAGAAGCTCTGAATCCACGTTTATATCACACAGAGGAGCAGGATGTGAGCTGTGGAAGAAAATACACACAGACAGGCAAAATCTGGGGGAAACACCCTTAAGGATGCAACAGCACCACATACAGAACATCCCTTTTTTTCCTGCAGCACAGAACTTCGCTTTCAGAGAGATCTGAGGAGAAATGTTCTGCTTCAGACCTGGCCACAGAACCCTCTTGCCTCTGGCAGATTTTCAGAACCACACGTCATGAGCCAATTAATCTACTTTATCTCTACATTATGGGTGCAATTATTGCTGTTTTCTCAGATATCACAGATGCACATGTAGCTCTAGGAAGTCCACAGATCACATCCAACTGCGTTTTCTCCTAGGGAGGAGATAAACGAGAGCCAAGGCTGTGCTATCAGCAGCTAAATACCTTGACCTCCAGACTTACAAACTCGCCCACATGGAGGAACTTGTTATGGTTTGTGCATAGACAAGCTCGTGGTTTGTGGCTCAGGCCTCCAAGCTGACATTTGCCTTCTGAAGCTGAAACTAAAAGGAGCTCCTTGCAGGCTTTCTGTGGAGTTTACAGAACTGTAGCAATCTCTGATTTATTCTTTCCTGCCTTCCTTAAAATCTGTATCTTTATGGATGCCAGAAAACAGCTGGCCCCAGAGGTCAAGGTTTTGGGCCAGGTTTTGCTTGGCAAAGGCTGAAGCTGCTGTGAGTCCCCAGGTGGGAAGGAGTCGCTCTGTGACCCCAAGTAGGATCTCAGCCCTGACAGAAGACAGCAGCTCTGCTGCTGCCTCACCCCCTCAGTCTGACACCAAATTGCCCAAACTCATCCAGGCACGGAGGTGCTGCTCTCACAGGGACTGCAGTTCTGCAGTGGGCAAATTGTTCCCACGTGCCCCGAGGCAGCGGCACCGAAGGTAAAGAAAGGGTTATGAAATGATTTGAGATCCTCTGAAAGCAGATGTAGCTCGTCAAGCAGGAATAATTCAGGGTTTATGACGTTCCCAGGCTGCTTGCTGTGGGAAGAGTCAGATTTCCTTTCCTGCGGAGTAAAGCAAGACGGACAATTTGTTCCTGTTTCTGGCTGTGAAAGGGCACAGAGTCTGCATGAACTGTGGGGATCACCAAACAATAAAATCCCTAAATATTCATTTCTATTCCTTCTGCCTGAAGCCAGTCCCGTCCTGACATTTTACAGTCGGTATTCTTACTTGTCTGAACGGTTTCTTACCTTTTCTGTGTGGGGAATTTGACCAAGAGTCGTGTTCCTCAGGAATTAAATGGGTTTTGCCCGGCGTAGGCTGCAGAACTTCCCACCCCGAGGTCCCTGTGTGATCCGAGCCTGCTGAAAGAGCACATTGTCTGCACACAATTTGCACCAAAATTCACAGAATAACTCCAACAATACCAGAGCCCTGACAGATTTATAGGCCTATCACTGATATGGCTGCAGGCTCTGGAAGTTGATTTATGTCACTCAGTAACAGCTAAAGGTGGGGAGGTTTTCCCCCCCCGCTGGGAATCGTGCTCTGGACTGGAGGCTGCCTCCAGGACTCCAGAAATCCCATCTCTGGGGAATCTGCTCCTTCCAGGCATTTCATGTGGTTATTTTTGGCTGTGCCTGTGGAGATTTCTGGTCTCCCAGCACAGCTATTTTTGTAACGCATGGCTGTGAAGTCCATAGTATCAGACATGATTTGATTTTGCACATTGGAGTGCCTCAGGACCGTACGTAAGGAATCGCTGCCTCCTGCACCTGCTCCTTCTTTGGCCTGGGCCTGAAACACTCCTTTACTGTATGGGGCTGAAGCTTCAGAGCCTTCTAGACAACAGTTCCTTTATGGAGCGTGCTAAGCTGCCATAAATATTTAATTAGGTGTTACTGTGGGTTTGGAGAGATACAGAAAAAAATAATCCCCATTTCCTCCCGTTTAAACAGAACGTTTCCCTGCTGGAAAAATCTCCCCACGTGAACCACTAACAGGGAGCCGTCTTTTAAGAGGGGGGCATAAAAATTGGAGAGGGTGTGAGGCTGGTGAAGAGGAGATTTCAGGGAGCTGAGGGTTTTTCCTCGGTGGGAAGGAGCTGCTGGATGGCTGGTTTGAGATGGAGCTGTGTGGGTGTCTTTGAGGCAGCACAGCACCGTGTCAGGCTGGTGGGTGAGGCTTCTTCTCAACCAGGGGAGCTTCTGCTTGCCAAAAATAAATCATGGCTTCGGGGGCATTTTGTAATGAATCAGCAAACCAGGCTGTCCTGGGCATCCAGGGGGTGGCACTGCCTGGATTGCTTCCCGTGCCCCAAACTTTTGGGTACAACAACTGGACTGGGATTACAGCTGAGGAACTCATCAGAGAAGGGTGAGAGAGAAGAAAGAAGAGGCAGAAGTGTGAGCGTGCTGCCTAATTTTAAAAATCAATCATGTGACAGACCTGCAGCTAAGATTTCACCCCGGTTTTCCATCCAGGTGTCAGAGGGGAAGCTTAAATATCACTCGGAATGTCTCATAATTATATTGGCTTTGTCTCTCAAAGCCAGAGAGAACTCATTTAGAGTGGAAATTAAAAGTGACATATGCATGGTTTGGTCAAAATAACGATGGTGGGGAATTAGGGAGCAATTTGTGAGTATATTAAAGGGAGAGAAATTATTTAGAGCAGGGTAAGGGCTATATGTAATCAGATGAAATTACCAGGAGAAAAAAAAGCAAAAACAGGAAGTTTTAATTTTAATTTTAAAAATCCAGGAAGCAGAGCTGACACTGAGCTCTGCTGGGCTGCTCAACAGCTCAGCACAGGATGGCACAGAGCCTCTTTGAGGGGAGCATTTGGGAATTGTCCCCACACTGTGGGAAAAGGGCAGGTGAAGTTGTTCCCAACGTGTGCTGAGGGAGCATTCTGAGAGGTGCTGCCCTGCCTTGGGCTTACCTCTGTCCTGCTGGCGTGGCAGGTGCATTTGTTGATTAAAATAATGATTATACCTATGGAAACCGAGGTGGCTGCTTCATGGGCCAAAAAAACGTAACACACAGAACCAAAGCCCCAGCAGCGCCGTGGGAAAATGCTGGGTGCACTTCCAGTCCCTCAAAATTGCTCTGCAAACACCTCCCTTCCCTCCTCCACTCAGCTACTGCCCCCGAAAGTCAAACCACGAGCCTGGAAATGGCCCCAAGCCTGACTTTGCACCCGAATCTCGGCCTTCCAACGTCACTGACGGTGCTCCTAGGCACAAGCACACCTGGAGTTTAGCTGCCACAAGGAATGAGGAATTCCCTAACGTGGATTGAGACTCTCAGACTGTAAAACCCTCGGACATAAACAGTCTCCTCTGATGTTTGCTGAAGCAGATTGCAAAGCACACGCCGGGCAGGGCAGACCTCGGTTGGGATGAACGGCCTCAGTCACGGCACTTCTGCATCACCCTGAGCCAGCCTGGAGCAGCTGGAGCCCTGCCCTCGGAGTTTATTCCAGTCTGGAATCCAGTCCCAAGGCCCAAACACTCAGAGATTTCACCCTGTCTCAGTTCAACCCCGGGGTTTGACTGCCCAGCACCGTCCAGCTGCCAGGGAAGCGACTCCTCCACCAGTGACTCAAACCCAGCAGCGTAACGCAGACTTAATTAAACACTTTATTAATCAGCCAAGCACTTCCACGACCTCTGGGCACCACCCACCTGGATAAGACTCTTGTGCCACACAAAAGAACCTCTGTAGTCCTGAGTGTCTATTAACAGCAGGGACCTCAGGCGGTGTTTGTTGAGCTAAAGTTCACATGGCAGCGCTCTGGGGGAAATCCATCCACGTTCGGTGGGAATGCAGTATCCCGACAGCACTGGGGATCCCTCAGGCCGAGGAAATAAATCAATATATTCACCTAAAGAATCTGGTTCCTTGGGCACGCAGGCGTACATGGATATTTCACCTGCAAGAGAAATCAAAACATGTGCGGGAATATACACAATTCGGAATATACACAATTCCTCCCATAATTCGTATGAATATTTAGGGATAGTGACCTGCTCTAATAATGAATTCATGCAGCAGTGTTTTAAAAAAAAAATATTGCAAGATTGCAAAAAAAAAGTGTGATATCGTGGGGTTCAGCTTGGTTTAGTGTTTAACAGGCAGCAGCAGCTTGTCCTGGGGGGCTTCAGCTTTCGAGTGCTCCAATTTGGGGTAATTCACCCCAAAGCCCAGAACTGGCTATGGCTCAAAGTCAGTTACGAAATGAATCCCGTAAAGTATCTCGTGGGAAAAACTTAGAAATTTTCCTGCTGGCAAACCTTTATGTATAAGCACTGTACATCCTTTATGTACACACTGGTCCTGGAGGGGCCAGTTTAAAGAACAGAATGCAGTAAATCTATAGTATTCTCCCACATTCCATCTTTTTTTCAGCGTGGTGACGCCTAAACCAGCAGCTTTGCAGCCTTAACAGCCTCGGTGATAACTCTTATTTAGTGCCCTCCCCACAGGTGTGCTGGGAGAGCCCTCAGGCCGGGATGCGATGGGAATTCCCGGTGGAATGCCCGGTTTCGGACGGGAAAAGCGCGGGAAGGCTCCCTCAGCACCGCTCCCGCTCACTGCGGGCCGGGCCCTGAGGGCGGCGGGGGCGGACGGAGCCGCCACCTCTGATTGGCCGAGCCTCTCGGGAGGCGTGGCCACAGCGGGACCAATCCACCTCCCGCCGGCAGGGGGGGAGGAGGGCTCTCCCCGCGCAAATGGTACAGCCCGAACCCGAGCCCTTTGGCCGGGCCGTTACCAGCGCCCGCGCGCGCCCAGGCAGGACCCAGAGCGGGCTGCCCGCTATACTGCCTGATGCGGCGGCGGCCTTGCGGGGCCGGTGGCGGCGGCGCGCCGGCGCCCAGACGCCGTCGGACTACCCACCGGCTCCCGGCAGACGCCTCTCCGCCGCTCGGCATGGCTTTTAG
>VZTA01013973.1:0-104468 GCA_013398855.1 Mohoua ochrocephala | reverse complement strand
CGGGTCCGCGCTCGGCCCCCTCGGGGAGTAAATGGCGCCTGGTGTGCGCGTGTGTGTGTGTGTGCGCGCCAGGTGTGAGCGCCCCGGCCGCGCCCCGCAGGAACCATGCCCGGCGTCCTGCCCGGCGACAGCGCCAGGGCCAGCCCTTCCAAGAAGAACAGGCTGTCGCTGAAGCTCTTTCAGAAGAAGGAGGCGAAGCGAGCGCTGGATTTCACCGAGGCGCAGGAAAATGAGCAGAAGGGCGCGGAGTTCAGAGGCGCCGAGATGTGAGTGCCGCGCGGGAGAAGTTTTTTTTTGTGGCGATGTTGTTGTCTGTCTCGTGGTGCTCCATCCTCCCTCCGCTCCTTTCGGTTTCGTGTTCTTGCATAAATAACGTGCCGCAGCACGCGCTAAATTAAATTAACGTGCGCTGATGGTAAATTAACGTGCGCTTAAATTAAATTAACGTGCACTTACGTTAAATTAACCGTCGAGGCAACTTCATCAAACTGAACAAACTAATTACTACAACCAATTTCTGTAACTATTTTGAGAAAGCAGCTTTGCCCTACTGGGGATGTTTAGTTGGCACCAACTTTGGGATCGCTCGCTAAAGTTGCTTTTTAAAAATTAATTAATCACTTTTTAACGACTCTCTTAAGAAAACAACTTTGCCCCACTGGGGGTGTTCAGTTGGCACAAACTTTGGGATCACTTGAAAAAGTTGCTTTGCTTTACTAGTTATTGTGTCACTGGGCTATTTATATTATTATTTATATTAATATTTAATTTTCTGCAAGGCCAGCGTTAATGAAAATACGTTGGATCTTAAAGGTCGTTTCTGCTGCAAGGAAAGGAATTGATTGGGGGTTGGCTGTCATTCATCGGGGCTTTTCAGGCCCTGAGCAAATCTATCGACTCATTCCATTGCTGGTCAGGGGATTTAAGTGGGGAAAATGAAAATTGTCGTCGGTTAAAAATAGTTGGAGACTTTAAAATTTGGTTCTTTTGTGTCATTACAGTGTATTAATTACTTATATCAGTGACTAATAATAATGATAATCAGTGTATAGTGTGTCAGGTTCATTGGGGGGTTTTTTTTAGATTTTTTTTATGCTTTTGCTTTGCATCCAGACATGAAGTGATGTGACTCTGGAGCAGGAGACGATGATAAAAATATGTTCTGGGCACGTTTTTCTGTGTTAGGAACGAACAAAGAACCTACAAAAGTATTTAAATGTGACATTTTTGGTCCCTTAAATCAGTCTCCTGGTGTTTGATGTGTTAGAACTTAGAGCAGATCTTTCTCCTGCCTGGAACCCTGTGTGGTTTGGGGTGGGTTGCTGAGGAGTCAGAGGTGAGGAGTCTGTGTTGGAGTGCCCAGAGTGAACTCAGACACGCTTTGACACGATTTTGATCTGCCTTTCTCAGTGCTGAGCTCTCTGGGGTGGCTCTGAGGTGGGCAGAGGTGAAGGAGTGGTTTCCCAAAGCTGTCTCTCACCCCGATTCTCTGTTTCACAGTGACCAGGTGGTTCCTGCAGCACAGCCCCCCTCCCTCGTCAGCTGTGAGAAAAAAGACAACATGCTGCCTTTTGTGGGCTTGAACAACCTGGGCAACACCTGCTACCTGAACAGTGTCCTGCAGGTGAGGCCACATCCAGGGAGGGCTCAAAAAGGGAGATTTTGGGTTAAGCACAAATGGGTGAAATCAGTTTATTCTGGGGGCGGTGTAAAGGGCATCTAATTACAGAGAGAAAGAAAGAAAGATGCTGCTGCAGGAAATGTGTGCTCTGTGGTTGTCCTGATTGGGTAATTCTTCAGTTTCCATACTCAGGGCTCCTCCCTGCTGTGCAAAATCCTGGATCTTTGTGTGCTGTGCACAGCCTGGGGAGGTGCAGAGCTGTGTGGGTTATAAATGTGCATTTATGTGTGGAATAACTTCTTACTCGAGTTATTCTCGTGTTTTCAACTGTTGCTTTCAGGTATTATATTTTTGTCCTGGTTTTAAAACTGGAGTAAAACATTTATATAACATTATTTCAAAGAAGAGAGAATCTTCAAAGGATGAAGGAGAGCAAAAGGCAGAAAAGGTAACAAATTCCCCCATGTTCTTTATTTGTAACCTTGCAAGTGAGGCTGTCCTGAATCCAGTGAAAATGTAACTGACTTCTGTTCTTAAGAAGCTTTTCAGCACTGTTTTCTACAGTGTTACTTCAGGTGAAGATGTATTTGAGCTGTTCTGAACTTTAGCACAAGTTTTAAAGTCTAAAACAGAAGAAATTTGAGAAAAATACCTGACCATGCTTCTGGCACTAAGATAATTGTGATACAGTACTTGGAGCTGATGGAAGTGGGAATTTGGGCAAGGATGATTTGGGATTTTAAAAATAATGGCTAATTGGGCTTTTATGTTTGTTTCCTACTTGAAAAAACACCAAAATATTGTCTGAAATCCACCTGCCTCTCATAGCAGACAAAAAATTCAGTCAAATATAGAAAACCAAGGGAGGGGAGGGAGGAGGGAAAAAGTTTAACTTGTTGTGACAGATGAAACTGATGCAAGTGTGTTTTACTCCTTTTACATTGTTATTGCAGGGAAGTTGTAAAGAAGATCCCCTGGCCAGTTACGAACTCATCTGCAGTTTGCACTCCTTGATCCTTTCAGTTGAGCAGCTTCAAGCCAGTTTTCTCCTAAACCCAGAAAAATACACGGATGAATTGGCCACTCAGCCCCGGAGGCTGCTGAACACCCTCAGGTACAAATCACCTCAAGTGCTGGCAGAATTTTGCCCTGACGTTCCCAGGTCATTCCATTGCCCAGCTTTAGGGGCTGGTGGAAGGTAGATGGCCTTAAATTTGGGGTGGCCTTAGAGGAAGTAAGATTTTCGTGCTTGTTGTTAGCACCGTGATGTCGGAAATTTGAAAATAAATTGGAATTTTGTAAGACTGTAATGCAGAAGGGGGTTTAAAACAGTGCTGGGCCTTAGGTACAGGAGTGTTACTGAATTACAGAGTGGTTTGAGTTGGAAGGGATCTTAGAGCTCATCCAGTCCCACCTCCTGCCATGGGCAGGACACCTTCCATGATCCCAGGTTGCTCCAAGCCCCGTCCAACCTGGCCTTGGACAGTTCCAGCGACGGGGAAGGATCCTCTTGGAGCTGAGGAGCTCCACTGCTGAGTGTGTTTAAATCCTTAAGGCTGAACCTCCCTACAGCTCTGTGACACAGATGACCTCTCTCTGTGCCTGGAGAGGATCCTCCATGACTCCTAAATCCATAATTTCAGTCTCAAATCGCATTCCCCAGTTAACAAAGGATGACAAACCCTCATTTTTTTTGCTCCTTTCCTTTGCACAGAGAGCTGAACCCCATGTACGAAGGGTACCTGCAGCACGATGCCCAGGAGGTCCTGCAGTGTATCCTGGGCAACATCCAGGAAACCTGCCAGTTGCTGAAGAAGGAAGAGCTGAACAAACTGCCCGTGGAAGAGCCTGCAGCCAAGCTGGAGGAAAAACCCAACCAAAGCTCCGAGAGCAACGGCTCTGTCAGCCCTGCTGAGGAGGAGGAGCCCGGCCACGGCGGAGACGCGGCCGAGGAGAAGCTGCTCAAGGGAAACGGGAAAAGGAAAAGCGACGCCGAGGGCGGCAACGCCAAGAAAAAATCCAAAGTATCGAAAGAGCAAATTGCAGCAGAAGAAAATCAAAGACAAACCAGGTCCAAGAGGAAAGCCACGGGAGAAAAGATGGAGAACCAAACGGATGCCATTGCCAAGTGTTCTGGGGAGAGCGAGAGCGCCAAGCCCACGCAGAAAAAGTCGCGCCTTAGGTTAAACTGGTTAAAATCTTCCTGCAAACAGCCCAGTATTCTGTCCAAATTTTACAGTCTAGGAAAGTTAACTACAAACTTGGGATCCAAAGACCCAGGGAAAGAATATGACAGTGAGCTCGAAGAGTCAGCTGTCAAGTGCGAAAATGGTGACAGTAAAGAAGAATATCATGAACCGGCGTCTCCCGTGGAAAGCCACCATGGAAAAGGAACTGAAAAAGAACCAAAAAAGGAAGGTTGGTGCACAAGTGGATGGGCTTAAAATTAGTAGGATTAAGAAAGTACAATGCGTGGGAAGTCAGCCTTCAGACTGCACAGCCTGCAGAGCTCTAAACACAAAATTAGATTTTTCAGGAATTGAAGACGATTTTTAGGAAAGAGAATTTATTTTTACATGTGCTTGTAATTTTTTTTCTTTTAGAACTTGACCTGTTTAGCTTAGAGGCATTTCTCTGACATTCTGTAATCGTTGTACAATATGTATAAAAAAGGCAGAGTGTTACCAGGTTTGTATTTACCACTAGTTTTTGTCATCCATAGAAAAGATCGAGTGGATTCAAGATGTAAAGGGATATTTCTGTGAGGAGCCAACAGAACCAAACCCCACTGGCTATGACTTTACAAACAATATCCTCTTTTTCCCTTCCAATGCCTTAATCTTTCCATATTCCCAACCTTCCCAAGACCTAGGAAGGACTCAGGATTTATTAAAGATCTAATCTATTTAGATCTAATAGATACCAATTAGAAATGCTAATTGGCTGGCAGGTCTGGATTTGGTTTATGTCAATGAAACAAGATACCTGTTGAGGGAAGGGCTTCAGCTGGAATCCAGCACTTACTGATTATTTGGAACTTTCCACCTACCAGGTTTTATAAAAAATCGAAAGAATGCAGAGTCTTTTGAGTTCTGCATTTCTTCTGCAGATTTGACCAAAACTGGCCAATAAATTTAGGCAGGAGGAGAGGACTGAGAATAAATAGAAGCCAGGCAAACCCACAGCGTGGTGCCCCTTGAGGAGACCAGTGGTCCATGCTAAGGACTCAGAGCATTGATGACAACCCAATATTCCTGAATGTGGCACTGTCACACTTCAAGTACAAAACCAGATCTGATCTTAGAACAGAAATTAGAGTTTGAGGGCCAAGAGACAGAGGCTCCTTATTTCCTTCCAAGTAGGTGACACCATGAAAACTGCACATGATTTGTTTTGCTTTTTAATTCCTAACTGAGATCCCTAAAAGGCCATGGCTGTAACAGTGATTTTCCCAAGGGTAACCAGGTTGTGAAGGGTCTCTGGAATGAAGTGCACCTTGCTCAGGGATATGCCATGTACTCTCTCCAGGTACAGAGCTGGCTGTCTTCGAGCTGGTGGAGAAACTCTTCCAGGGCCAGTTAGTGCTGAGGACGAGGTGCTTGGAGTGCGAGTGCTTCACGGAAAGGAGGGAAGATTTTCAGGACATCAGTGTCCCAGTGCAAGAGGATGAACTTTCTAAAACTGAAGAGAGTTCTGAAAGTAAGTAATTCCCTCCAGAAGGGTTGTGAGGTGCGTTCCTGCCTCAGCCAGTGCCGTAGTTAGGAAGGAACACGGCTTCTGTTTGTGCTGGCTAAAATTAGAGGCTGTTATCTCCTGTCCTGATTAACTTTAGACTTTGGAAACACGGTGCTGATAATGTTGACAGATCCAGATAATATTCAAATTGTTCCAGATCTTAACACATAGCACAGGCTGCCTACAATCCTTCACTTAGGCACCTGTTTTCCTGCTTATAAGTGGGTATTCCCTTTGATTTGAGTCTTCTCTTTCTTCCTGGATAAGAAATTCTGCTTTTTCTTCATTTCATAAGAAATACTTACATTTTTTCTTAAAAATAAAAGAAACAAGAATCCAGCTATTTTTTTCTTAATTATTCTAAAAAAAAAAAATTTAGTATTTTAGATTGTTGTTCCCTTAATAGCATTTGTATTCTGTTTGTAAATGTTACTCCCGTGGTCTCTTTCACACATTTTATTGATCTATATGTAGTTTCGTAGATATTTTCAAAAGGAAGCGTGGCAAAAAAACACATCCTGAAATTCAGAATTTTAAGGGAAATAATTTTAGTTGCCATGGACTTAATTTGGAGCAGCTTTTCCTGCTTTTACCCCCCATTTTGCTGAAGGCTTCAAAGGAAAATGTGTGGAGTGCTGTTCATATGTGAAGTGCTGCCGACAGCGGGTGATCCTGTCAGCAGTGTGAGGGTGGCAGGGGAGGCAAAATGCAAGAAGTGAGAGGGAACTTTCTGGTTATTTTGGGGGTTTGCCTTAATAAGTGGAGTTCTGGTCTCACAAAAGCTCTCAATTTCCAGACATGGCAACAAAATTGTGTGATCTGAAAGAAGCTTTGGAAAAATCCTAATTTTGGGTTATGATATCCATTAAGTGACATTTTCATCCCTTCCTGAGATGCTCCAAAGATTGAAATACATCACATATTTCACACATACTGAGTGTTCTTTGCAGTGTGTTGCAGGTTTGGAGTGGTCTGAACTTGCCATATTTTGTTTTGTTGCTCTTCTGGCGGGATGCGTTGGAAATGTAAATATTGGCACATCCGTGAATGCAGCGATTCTCTTTTCTAGTTTCTCCAGAGCCAAAAACAGAAATGAAGACTCTGAAATGGGCAATTTCCCAGTTTGCCTCAGTGGAGAGGATTGTGGGAGAGGACAAGTATTTCTGTGAGAACTGCCACCACTACACGGAAGCCGAGCGCAGCCTTTTGTTCGATAAAATGCCCGAAGTGATCACAATTCACTTGAAGTGCTTTGCTGCCAGTGGCTTGGAGTGAGTATTGCATTGCCTGCCTTACAAAACAGGGTCCTGCAGCAGGGGAAATCTTTATCTCGAGAGCTGGAAATGCTCTGTAATTTTTTTCCAAAAGATTTCCAGATTGGAAATAAATCGCTGGGATGCAGCCCCCAGTGCCGTAAAGGCTTTGTGTTGTTAGAGGTAGTGGCAGAAATTACCTCCTTAACCAAACTTTTTTAGCTCTACTCTTACAACAACCTGGTATTTCTTAAAACTTGACTTATTTTAAATATCCCCTGTGGGTTCAGAGGCAGCTTTAAGTGCTTTACCAGAACAAGTAATGAGAACAAATCTACATTTTATGGTCAGAGGTTGTCTCTACCTGAATGTGAGTACTAAAAAGATGAATGCGAGTGGAGGGAAAAAAAAATAATCAGGAGAGATACACACTTTAAAGAACTAACACTTGTTACCCCAAAATTAACCACTTCCTTAAAAAATACTTTGGTTTCTACCTGAATGCGAATATTAAAATTTTGGGGGGAAAAAAACACCAGATAAACATTTCAAAGAGCTAATACACCAACAAAAAATCAGTTACTTTAAAACCACCATAGTATCAGCATCATTGATATTCAATTACTGAGTAATCAGTTTGGTATTATAATTGTAGCAATCCTTATGTTTTGAAAGAAGTTGTGAGAGTGTTCTTTACCTTTTTTTCATACTTAAGAATTTAGAGATTTTCTTTGGGATGAGAGGAAACAAAGAAAAAGTCCATCCCTACAGTAGTGTACAGCAATATCCACTTTTCTGACAAAGTAGAAAAGAAATTTCCTCTCTCTCTGCAATGTCTTTCCATACAAGTCCGGGATCAGAACACACAAAATTGTCTTTCCATTGAGCTCCACAATATTTGACTTAAATACTGATTTGTATCTATTGACCTCTAGCTGCACACTTAAAAATCATCACTGTTGAGTGGGAAACATGAAATTATCTTCCATTTCCTCCTGTGTTTCCTACTTTGTTGTTTCCATGAGGAGGGACTTGCAGGTTCATCACCTCTCTCCTGCCTCACTCACCTCTTCTGTCCTGGCCAGCTTCAGGTGCTTGCTCCAAAACACTCAGACCAATTTCCAGGTCAGAGTGAATCCAGTCTCTTGTGGTTTTCCTCGTGTGTCCTCTCAATCGTGCCATGCAGTTTCTGCCAAGGGCTACCAGCCAGAGATTAAGGAAGTCGGAGTGGAAAACCTGATGTAGAAACCTGTGATGAAGCTGAAACTCTCCTAAAAGAGTTTCTTGATGTTTGGGTTGGATGTTTTATCCTGGACAAAGCCCTGTCCTTGCTAAAAGCAGCAACAAACTCTTCTAGTGGCTTTAAACTTAAATTTTTTAAGCCAAGAATCTTCAGACAACTTTTAGCTCCCATAAAAATTCGGAAATCTGGTTTGCTCAGTTGTGCTCTACCGAGTTCTCTGGTGACTGAGTTGTAAATAAATGAGAAATGAAGGGTAATGTAAATATTTACAGTTAATAGGGATTTCATTCATCTTTTCTAGATGCTGCTTTGCAAAGTGTTTTGGTTTAAAATAAAGCAGCCAGTGTGAAAATCTCCTTGCCTGGGGAGGAGTAATTCTCTTTGGCAAGTGTGTGTGTGTGGGGAAAGATGCCAGGCCATGTGTGAGCAGGCTGTGAAGCTGTTTAGAAGGAATTTGTTAATTGATAACATGTAATTAAGCATTTCCACTCTAGAAATTTTAACAATTTGGGAGAAAATCAGCTTTTTGTCTTGTGAAATTCAGTGCCGTGGGTAAACTGTCACTAATTTATGGTGTCAAAAGATGTGGCTGCACAAATCAGGTTTGCTGTGTTTGAAGTGCATCAGCCAGAGCAGGCAGAGTACTTGGCATGCAATTTTTCTGTCTTCAGATTCTTATCCTTAAGAAGAACAAAAAGCTAATAGGAAAAGATTTCCTCTCTTATTTCCTCCTCTCCAAATCTTTCTGATGCTGGATGTCATTGAGAAGAAAGGTAGAGCCTGCTTTTTCCTGTTTTCTGTGAATATGATTGTCCCCGTGTGCTTGAGTGGAACTGGATTTCTAATCCAGGGGTATCAGCCAGCAGTTCTGTGTTCCTTGACTCTCCTCTGAAAATCTCTATTTGTGGCTGCTGACAATAGGGATTTTCAGAAGATTTAAGTTCTCCTATTTCTGATTCTCTGCTCTTCTGTGTCCCTTTTGGTGGAGTGAAACGTGTATGGTAAGAGAGGTCTGAAGTGAGGTTTCCCTCAAACGGAGTGACTGAGGATCTGTGTGTGGTGTCTATGTATTTATTTCTGTGGTTCTGAACAGGAATGAAGCAGAATCAAAATTAAATCCAGGAAAACAATAATCTGTTCCTGCAGTTATGCCATGGCTGCAGTTTCCTTGGATTTAAGAGTTATTCTTTGCTGGGGTAAGAGCAAAGGAACCTCAGTTTTACAGGGCCTGTCTGTACTCCCCAGTATTTTTCCCTACAACACCCTCACAGTTGAGTAAGACTGAGTCATCCCTGGAATTTATTAGGACATCACAAGCTATTGTTAAATAAAGGGGTTAATTGATCAGGGCTGATGCAATGTGTAAGTCATCAAGAGCAGAATCATTCAAGGGAGGCTGATGCACAATAATGAAATCCCAACACTGACTTTCTCTTCAAACTCTGCAGAAGATCCTTATAATGAAAGGACTTTTCCCCTCCTGGTAAATTTGTGTGCTATGAACAAAACACTGAATATTTATGGCATACTAGAGGCTTTTCCAAAGTAAATCAGTTAGAGAATGGTTTGAAAAAATGAATACCATAGGACAGCTAGTGAAGATTCCCAGGAGAGCACCACTGGCACTGCTACAGTGCACTGAGGGGAGCTGAGGAAAATTAGTCACAATCCCTGAGTGAAACTAAAGCTACTTGAAAGTAAAATAAGTAATTCTTTATTTAGTAAATGACTCTTTCAGGAGGGGAAAAAAACCAAACCCAACCCTGCTTGTTTCAGCCTTGGCTGTTGAAGAGTTTTTTGGTTTGTTTTTAAACAGGAGGGTGAGAGAGAGAAGGGGGTGTTTGTGCAGAGGTAGAAGCATGAATGGTAACAATCAGCTGAACTTTTATCATCACTATTTAAAAATTATCTTTAGCTGATACTTTAGAAAAAGGAGATCTCTTAAACAGTTAAAATTGACAGTTTCTGGGCTGTAAGATTGAACATTACAGCCATAAAAATGCCTTTCCTGACCAGGGGTGCTTGGGGGATGCTGCTGCTGAGCCAGGGGAGCAGGGAGCAGTTCCCATCATCCGTGTCTTTGAGGAGGAGGATATGGCCACACCTCGGGGCCACCTAAAGCGGTGTTTTTTGGGAGGTGCTGCCACGTGAGGTGTGACCTGTGTGTCCCTTGCCAGGTTCGACTGCTACGGGGGCCTGTCCAAGATCAACACGCCCCTGCTGACACCGCTGAGGCTGTCCCTGGAGGAGTGGAGCACCCGGCCCACCAACGACACCTACGGGCTCTTCGCCGTGGTCATGCACAGCGGCATCACCATCAGCAGCGGCCACTACACGGCCTCGGTGAAGGTCACAGACCTGCAGAGCCTGGAGCTGGACAGGGGCAACTTCCTCCCCGAGCCCGGCTACGCCGCGCTCAAGCCGGAGCCGCTCAACGAGGAGGAGGCGCGGGCCGTGGCCGAGGACTACGACGACGGAGAGGTCTCCTTCAGGCTGAACGGCGCCGCGCCGCCGGGCAAGGTGCTCAGCAAGAAGAACGTGGAGGCCGTGGGACTGCTCGGGGGGCAGAAGAGCAAGTCTGACTGTGACCTGTACGTCAGCAAACAGCCCAACCCCGAGAAGTTGCTCAGCGTGGCTCCCGAGCCCCGCAGCGCCGAGCCCAGGGCGGAGCAGGGCGAGCCCCCGGGGCTGGCAGCGCACGGACTGGAAAACAAAGCTCTCTACGTGCTCCAGAGCCTCAAGGAGTACGAGGGCAAGTGGCTGCTCTTCGACGATTCCGAAGTGAAGGTCACAGAGGAAAAGGACTTTCTGAATTCTCTTTCTCCGACATCGTCATCTACATCGACTCCTTACCTACTGTTTTATAAGAAAATTGTAGAGTGATGCTGTACTTTGACTGTAAATATTCAGGATTTGCATACACCTCTCGCTCTGATTTGCATCAAACTACCTGGAAGGAACGGCTGTTTGTTTTTTGAAGCTACTGATTCTTCATCTTTCTGGTCTTTTTTTTTTTTTTTTTCCTTTGGTGTCAAGTGGCTCGACTTGAATTAACAAAACATGACATAGGACTTGACTCACACCATAACTTTTCTGCTGGAGAATAGTGCTATGACCTTTTAGAAATACCAGTTTGTATAGATCCCAAATGATGCCTACAGCACCCAGTAGTGGTTTTAATGCAGCTCTAGGTCTCAGACATGCCTATTGTACTATTAGCTTTTTTTTTGCCTTTTTTTTCCCCTTCCTTTTTTTTTGCCTTTTTTTTTTTTTTAAATAAAAGTTATTTGTATTCATACCCTGGAGTAAATGTATATTAACTAGCAAATTTCATCAGAAGTTGTGTATTTTTGTAACTTGGGAAGTAACACTTCATATTTAGTCTTTGGATAATCGACGTGGTTTATTCTCCTGCTCCAGTTGTTTCCTGCTCCTTGCAATTTGAAGCACAAGGAAAAGGGTCTTGGAACCTTGTCCAGTGCATTGGAGGGAAGTGAACTTCATGGAAGTGTTTGACTGGTCTAATTTGCATCTTGGTGCATAGGTGTTAATGAGCAGAGTGTAAATAGGTGTGATTAATACTTCAGACCAGGGGCAGAGTGTAGTGTAATTAAAATAATTTTGTACTTTGAAGAGTGAAGCCCTCTAATCTGCATCTCTGTTTGGGGGGGGTTGGGACCTCAGTGGTGACCTTCTAACAGTTCATTTGTACCTGGAGCTCACTGAAACGTGGGGGAAAAGGAGAGCATTTGGCTTTGATGCTTTGTTAAGAATGTATATATGAAATAAAAAAGTTATGATCTGCATCTGGTGTGTTTGGAGGGGGGAAAGCAGAAAGGGAAAGGGGTTACAAAAAGGCTGGGAAGTTACCTTAAAAAACCAGAAGATTTTAAGTGCTTTCAGAATAAGAGTCTGTGGTTTTTAGCTGATTCTTGTACAGCATCTCCTACTCTGAAGGCACTTTTTGACTAGTGAGGTTCAGGGGAAACAAACTGCAAAGCCAAAACCATGTGCAGTCAATACTGGAGATGAAAATCCCAGATTGGCTGGCAGAGAATTGAAGGTGACTCCTCTAAACTGCTAATTAAAATCTTAACAAATGTGACTCAAAAAAGGGGGGATTGTTCAGTCTGTCACAGGATGGGTGGAATGACACCAAGTGTTGCTGCAGGCTCTGAGTGTGCCCTGGATATATTTAATCTTTTTCCACTACAAATTAATTGATTTACAGGAAAAGCCCTAAAAACCTCTGCCTAGTTAATTCTGCAATACTTCATTTTTACTGTCTTTTATTACAATGTTGTATAAACACTGAGGGAAGTCAGGAAAAATCTCTTTTTAGTGTATTTTCCATGTTGGGTTTGACTTCTGACTGTTGTACAGGCCTTGATTTCGCAGCATAAAAAAATTTGCAATGACAAAATACACTTTCCCTTTTCCAAAGCATTGCACCATAATAATAAATTATTTCAGAGTCTCTAAACCAAGAAATAGCTACATTACAAAAATATCAGTAATCTTACCTTGCAAGGGCAGCCCAATCCCATTACAGAATGCAATTTTTTAAGCTTTGCTGAATTTCAGCCTGCAAATGAAAGTTTATTTTTCCACACCTGGCGCAAGACTTTATCTCTTTTCATTCAACTGCAGGATCAGGAATGTTCCAAGGAAACAAAATCCCATTATTTTCACCAAAACAGGATGTAAGGAAGACCCAGCTGCCTTCCATCATCCCAGCAGAGCTTGGGAGGAGATTCTTTGTGGCAGCTGAAGAGAAAACAGCCTCTGCTGGAAGATGCTGAATGAAAACCCCTCCTCCTGCTCAGGGGCAGGGATTGGGGGTGGGTTTTTGGGATATTCACTCAAGCACCACTTGCCACCCCCCTGACCTTGGTGCCTGTAGCTCCTGTCCTGGAGCAGGACCGCTGTAAATCAAAGTTTCGTCCTCTCGTGGCTACTGGGATTTGTTTTCACTGTGTAAATATTTTTAATGCCTCTTCCTGTAAATCTCTTCCAAAGCCATTCCTTCCTTCCTTCCTTAATATTTTCCACTTTGAGATTCCCTGACTCTTGTAGCACTTCCAAGGCCTTGCCAACACCCCTGGGCTTTGCAAGAGCCCTTGGAATATCCATAAAAAGGTTGGGTTGGAGTTGTTCTTTCTGCAGGAAACTCCACACAGGTGTTCCCGTGTTCTATCCCACAACACAGAACTAACTCAGGATTATTCTGTTCCAGGGAAACAGAGCCTGGCACACAAAACACCATCACAGTGGAGCTGTTGGGATAACAGAGCATGGGAGAAGTCTCCCATAACCTAAAATAAATATCAGGAAGAAAAAAAAAGGCCCTCCCCACCCTAAACCCTCAGTGCTGCTGCAGAAGGGGGGGCACCTCACGTCTAAACCCATTTTTCCTTCTATTTTTAGAGAGTATGTTTATCAAATTCAGGGTTTGTGTGTAGATCTGTATTTTTATGCAGATTTAGGTATTTATGGAGAGAGAGTAAGTGTGTTTAATCACACACCACCTCTTCCAGGGGACTTCCTTCACCACAGAGAGGAAAAACATGAAGGAGGAGATTTAGGGGTTGTGGACTCGGCTCCAAATCTGATGATTCCTCCAAGTGCTGCGTTAGACCCCAAAGTATCTGCTGTAAAACACATCATCCCCCACATAAACAGCAAAGCAAAGAATGCTCTCTGGGTACCCTTTTCAACTGTGGTACCATTTTAGGTTTCTTTTTCCTCATTAAAATAGGCTTTAAATTAAAAAATGGACACAAAATCAGTTCAGTTCCATGGACTCAAAATGAGTTCAGTTCCATGGACTCAAAATCAGTTTAGTTCCATGGACACAAAATCAGTTCAGTTCCATGGACACAAAATCAGTTCAGTTCCATGGACACAAAATCAGTTCAGTTCCATGGACACTGCTAATCCCAAAGGAGGAGGAGATGCTGGGACTTCCCAGCTGCTGGAGATGTCCATGAACACACACAAGTGAAGCTGAAACTTCACCTCACGGACGGAAGGAGCTGCAGAGGTACCAAGCTGTGCCTCCATCTGCTGCTGGCTGCAGATGGAATTATTTTTGTTTGCAGCAAAAGAACAGGGATAATAAACAATCACCACTGGGTTAATTAACGTTACCATGACTTACCTTGCTCTGAACCTTTTCCCCAAGGATGCCGAGCCCTGAAGTCCAATGCACAGGGAATTAAAGTGTAAACATTCACATATTTAATAGTACCATCAAAATAACCATCATCATCATCATCACTACATTAAAAACTTCCAAAATGCATTTGCGTATGGTCCTAATATAAATTAAATATAGGAACTAAAAGTAAATAAATTTAACATTAGGTAATGCTATAAATAAAGGTAAATGCGTTTAGTGTACCTTTGAGTCATAAAAATGCCTTAAAAAACAGGATAAGTTTACAGCTCATCACCAATACTCTGGATACCACTGCCATGATTTTTTTTTTTTCTTTTTTTTTTTCAAACATTGAGAAGTCTACATTTGACAATTCAGAATGATTTTTTTGGCCACTGAACACTTTGATGGAGGAAGAGGTGTGTGGGATGTCCAGGATGAAGTCCAAGTTTTATTTCACAATAAAACTTCTTTGATTCCCAGCGCTGATAACAAGGCTCTTTTTCTTTTCAAAACCTTACTTTTTTAAGTGCTTTTTTTTTATTATTTTGGTTTTTAACTCGTTTAGATTTCCATTTTGCGAAGGCTCATCCTGCTGAAGGAGTCTCTGAGGGAGAGAAAATACAATGATGAGCTCAGATTTTCCATGGTGAAATAAGAAGCCTCAGCAGATGAATGACTCTGAATTGATTTCCAGTATTTCCTAGAGCTGGTTACTACAGAAATTAAGTCCACTGGCATTAAAACTCGTTGCTTTTCCAATGAACTGGGTTTGGGTTTGTATCTGGGATCATCCAACTGCCCAGAAAATTGACAGAAAGTTTAAATCCTGTGCACACAGAGAAGCAGCACAAACCACCTGCACAACTGAAATCTTATTTAAATCTTTCAAATACATCCCTAAAGCAGAATTTGCCAGGAATACTTGGAGTTGGACTCGATGATCCTTGTGGGCCCCTTCCAGCTCAGGACATTCTATGATTTTCAGGATATTTTATGTCATACCTGTATCAGGCTCCCTGCACAGGCTGAATTTCACAAGATGAGGTCAGAATTACCACACCAAAGGCACCGGTGGGGAGGGAAGCACTGCTATTCCCACCATCCCAGCCAGGAAAATGTGCCAGGGAACAGCTGGGACAGAGTGCATGACCTGGGCAGAGCTCAGAGCATCCCAAAGCTGGGCAGGGAGGGAAGGGCACCTTCCTGCAGCACTCACAGCCAGAAACCACCTCAGGTCAGCTCCAGGGACATCCAGCCTTGCCCTGCTGGCAGGGAACTCCACAGGGGTGCCCAAGTCACAGATTCCATGGAGGGTTCCTGCTGGGAACCAGAACCACTCCTGTCCCTGGTTCTGGGAGCCACAGCCTGTCTGGAAAGTGGCTGTACCCAAAATCCCCCTGCTCATCCCTGACCTGCCCAGGGAGGTTTTGGTCTCCCCATCCCTGGAATTTTTCCAGACCAGGTTGGAGCACACTGCTCTGGTGGAAGGTGTCCCTGCCCACGGCAGGGGGTGGGACTGGATGATGTTTAAGGTCTTTCCAACCCAAACCCTTCTGTGATCCTGTGATGCCCACTGGTGTTTCCATGTCCTGTCTCACAGCAAACACAAAACCCAGTCTCCAGCTTCCCAGTCTTCCAGCACAGAAGACACCGACAATTTTTCCCCCTGGAGTGCCTGATCCCAGTTTCACTGGGAATAAAGTCCTGCCACGCTGAGGGTGGTTTTGCATCTAAAAAGAATGGGATGCAGGATGGAAACAAATAAAAAACCAACTGTCACAGCTGAGGAACAAAAGGAACGTTGCAAACACCACCTACCACAGCTGCTGGGAAGGGAATGTGCTCTCAGGAGGACAGAAGGGAAAAGGGATGGGCTGGGCCAAAAGAGCCGGGATTGAGAACAAACGGATGGCGCGGGATCCTGGGAAGTTCAGACCCTCCTTCAGTTTCACACCCTCCTTCTCTGTGCCCCGAGAGGAACCCCAAATATGCACCTGTGGCACGTGACGGGCAGCACTGCCTTGTAGAGCTGCGGGATCTTCCTGTTGATCAGGGGCTGCAGAGCCTCCTTGAGCCGGTGGTAGTTGCGCTCCAGCTCGCGCTGATACTCCTTCTGGTCCAGCCCAATCAGGCTCTTGTTCTTCCTCAGGGCATCCTCACACCTGGAAAACAAAAACCCTCTGAGAGCTGGGCACACACAAACACCCCCCTGCTACAGGTTTGTTAATCCCATAGCACAAAAACACCCGTTCTGTCCCTCTGGGATCACAGGGAATATCCTTTATCGTGTCTTTCGGTAATCAGGGCTCAGCTGAACCACCTGGTGCCCAGGGGGCAAGGAGAGGGTGTCACATCTCCAATCTCCATTTCACTCCCACAGGGACAACTCCTTTTTTATTGCCATTTGCTCTCCAGTTACATTTATCCTCTCTGAAGAGAAATGAAAAGCCCATCTCCACAGAGCCACTTCCAGTCCCAGTGGATTTAAAGATGGATAGAATCAGGAGAGATTAATAAATAGCAGCCCAAGTTGTTCATCAGGAACCCTTCTGCTTGCAAAGATGCAATTTAAATAAAGGGTATGAAAACAACTGTATCAGCAAAGCCATTTATTTCATAGGGGAAAGCTATGCTGCCACTGGATCTATTTGCTTACAACATTTTAATTTCAATTATTTTGGTGGTTTTTTAAAATTTCTTGGTGCTTGTAAAAGATGCTGGACTGAGCCTGCAGCCTGCATGACGCAAGGAAAGTGGAGCAGCCAGCACACTTCTCTGGGGAATTGTGCCAGCACCCTTCCACTCTGCTTGGGGAAATTCACTTCAGAAGGAGATTTCATCTCCTGGCCAGCCCAGCAGATCCTCCTGACCCTGCCAGGCTGGGAGTTCACCGTGCCAGCATAGCCCGTTGTGATTCCTGGGACACTTCACAACCGAGCTGGGATCACCAATTCCTTCCCGATAAACAGCAACACCCCTGAAGGCACGGAGCAGCAGCACCGACAGGGAAGGGCTGGGCAGGTGAGGAACGAGCTGCAAACTGGGCAGTGGGGCACAGCAGGACAGCCCCGTGTCACTGCACGTGTCCCTGCCTGGGGTGGCAGCAGCCACTGCACCTGGCAGTGCCTCGGGGACCCTTCCCATACCTTTTTGTGAAGTCCTTGAAACAGAGCCGGAGTTTGTTGTGGTGTCTGAAGAGCTTTGGGTCGTTGGGGATTTCAGACAAGAAAACTTGTGCAACTTCTAATGGTCCCTTTAGGAGAAGAAGGGGCAAAGTGAGCTGCTGGGAACTGTCTGTCATATCCAGTCGCTGGAGAAAGTTCAGCCACATAGAAAACATTCACAAAACACAACATTTCCTTACACAAAGCATCCTGAAGAGCTGCAGCTGGGAAATCTGGTGTAAATCACCAACCTCAGTGACAACTGAGTCTCTTTTAGGCCTTGCTTTGTTTTATTTAAAACTCTGCTTTTGGAAAACAGTGTGAGAAACTGCACAGATTCTCCATTTGTTTTCCTTTATAAGGACTCCTGACAACATTTGCTCAACTCACAACTAAGGCAAAGTTTAAACAATGCAGATGGAAGCCAGGGAGTGTTTGCCAGCACTGCAAACTCAACCCAGCACTCAGAACTCCAGCTGATTTTTTTCCAGCTTGTGCACTGTGCTTTACTCAGGCTCCTTCAGTTTTTCCTCAGTTCTTCTCCACTGCTTTCCATTTTGTTGAAAGCCCCCAGCAGGACACAATCCTGCAGAGCCTGGCTAACAAAGGGAAAGCAATGAAACTTTGAGGGAAGAGGAGCAGGCAGAAACAACTGCAAGTGCCAGGAGGGAGCAGTAGCTGGGGGAGGGATGTGTCTTCCCAGCCACTCTCCACATTTTCAGGACTCCAATAGCAAAATCACTGAGAACAGCTGGCCTGGACCTACCAGTGACCTTAAACATCCCAAAGACTGAACAGGGAACAATTCCAAGGGAATTGAGAAACAAGGCCCAAGGCTGTGCACTCCCAGAGAGTCCAGCTGGGACAGTGATCCTCACCTGATTCACTGTGGTACCTACTGACCCCTGCAGCACCATCTGCAGCATCTTGTGGTCTGCAGGGTCTTGGTGGGTGGCAAAAGCCAATTCCTGTGTTTTCTTCTGCATGTCCTCGATGGCGACTTCGATGGGGGTCAAAATGATCTAAGCAAGAAGCCAGAACAGGATTTTTATTACGGCTGAGCTTGGCAGCTGGGCACAGACCTTCAGGGACACCCAGGTCACAGTGGGGTGGCACCACAAAGAGGTGGAGGACACCAACAGGACTGACAGGACTTCAGAAATGCCTCATCTTGGTTCAGTGACACCAAGAAAAGGTTTGATTTTTAAATGTGCTTTCTGGGCACTCCGGAGCTGTCTGAGATTTTTCTGAGTGGCGCTCGTGTCCCTTCGGGTCACTGCAGGGTTCCAGCACTGCCAGTCCCTGAGCACCGTTCACAGTGTCCCACATCTGACCCTGCCCACCCTTGGAAAATGAACACAGCTTCCAGTATCACAGAATCATGGAATGGTTGGGTTGGAAGGGATGTTAAAGCTCCCCCCATTCCACCCCCACCACAGGCAGGACACCGTCCCCAGACTAGGCTGCTCCAAGACCGATCCAACCCAGCCTGCAGAGCTCTCCAAGGGCCCCTGCATGCGCCAGGTCTGGAGGTGGTGGGGCAGATGCATCCCCAAATCAACCTGGGCTTCGTTTGGGTTGAACAGGAATGGGGAGAAGTTCCTAGGAACTCCTAAGCTCCCAGGGCACGCCTGAACTGGAGCCGAAGGAGCCTCCTGCACCGCCGGGCACCGTTTCCCACCCAACCATGGCCTCACCTCCTCCTTGTGGATGACGTTGATCCTGGTTTTGATGTAGGGGAAGGCGTGGGAGGTGGTGAGGATGGTCTTGCGCTTGAACTGCTCGTGCAGGTCGCCGTGGGCGCGGCCGTCCAGCGTGAAGGGCGTGCAGTACATGAAGCGCCGCAGGTTGTAGTTCTTGTCGAAGTAGGTGATCCTGTCCTTCATCTCGTACGTGTCGAAGTAGGGCTCCACGTACGTGATCTGGATGTAGGCCTGCAGGGACAGCAGGGAGTGTGCTCCTCAGGGAGCTGCACCATCCCAGCTGGATCTGTGTCCTCCCAACGCCACCCATGGACAAGCCAACCAGGGCTGGGTTTTGCCTTTAAAGACCCCACTGACGCCGGAGGGAGCGCGGTGCTGGCAATGCTCTGTTTGTGGGCTGGGTAAAGCACAGCTCGCTGTCCTTCCCCTTTCCTGCCCTTCACATCATGGAATGGTTTGGGTTGGAAGGGTCCTTAAAGCCTATCCAGTCCACCCCTGCAATGGGCAGGGACAACTTCCACTATCCCAGGTTGCTCCAATCCAGCCTGGGACACTTCCAGGAACGGCGCAGCCACAGCTTCTCTCGGCACCCTGTGCCAGGGCCTCCCCACCTCACAATGAAGAATTCCTTCCCAAGATCCAATCTAAACCCTTCCCTGCCCTGAGCCACAGTCCTGTTTCCCAGGTCTGCTCCTGCTCTTTCTGCTACACATAAAGGACGTGGCACGAAGGTGACAAAATGCTGGAGCTGCACAAAAGCCGGGGAATGGCACAGCCCCTCCTTCCTTGCACCCAGCACAGAAAGGCCAGCACAGCCCAGGCCTCTGTCCTTCCACCTCCTCCCTTGCCACCCACCACTACCAGGGCAGGGAAGGGAATGGCCAGTTCTGCACCCCTTTGCTGGAATGATCTTCCCAAACTCTCCTCCCAAGCAGCCACAAGATGCTCAGCACGTGGATTTTGTTGCCCACATGGTGAAATTCAAGGGAGCATTTGTCCCACTACAATTTCACCCATTCAGGACCTGTTCTACTTCTACACCTGCACTTGTGCCCTTACCTTGTTGGAATCGAGTTTACATTTGTCCACAGGGTTTGAGTCCTTGATCACTTCCAGAACATCTTCCCCAAAGCGTTCTCCATAAAATCCCTACAATCAAGAAGGAAGGAACTGAAAGCAAACATCAAATGCAGCCCTGGTGGGGGCTGGGGGACAAAGGCACATTCAGGGGAGGTGAAGCTCCACATGCCTTTCACAGAATGTGATCTGCTGAAAGCAGGAGAATTCCAACAGTCACATTCCAGGGGCAAGAGGAAAAAACAAGCCCTGGAAAGCAGGAGAGCTTTCCAACAGTGCCTGGTTCTGAACGAGGCATTTGGGTTTGTTTTGTGTCTGTGAGCAACTAAAATGGGTCAGTCTGGCATCCACTGGTGCTGGAAATGATAGAACTTTGTAATAATTTTAGTTAATGGTTTTAATTAACTATGAAATGAATTGTTTTAAGCATAACATATATATATAAAAATTATGAACAGTGTGCTATTCTTAAATTACTCTTAGCCAGCATTTAGCAAAGTTGTCATAACCTACTTTTGTGGGAGCACAGCCTGGGAAAATTAATGAAGCTTTAAGTTTTGATAAACCAACTCTGCTGTGCTTCAATGAGCAAAGCCTGGGGGAGAGAGAGGGATTGTTGAGGTTGGACATCTGGAACGCAGAATTTATGGACCACAAGGACAGAAGATAAAGAAGACACTAACAAAGACTCGGTCTATGCCTTGGAAAGACCCTACTGGAGGAAAAAGATACTGGAAACACCACAAATTCTCAGGGAGAACCTCTCCCTGGATCAGGGAATTCCTCTCCTCCTGCAGAGGTGGCACCAGCAGGAGGACAGGAGACACCAGCCCCAGCTCTGGGACACCCAAACTGCTTTTCCAAGGGGCTGTCCCTGTGAAACAACTGATGGAAACCGGTTANATCCTCTTTCCATCCTAGGGATGGAGAAACAAGAGGTTATTTCAGGGTGGGGACACGCACACCCCCAAGCACGGCTGCAGGCAGGCTCCTGAATTTATGCAAAATGAAAAGAAATTTAAAAAAAAAAGGGAAAAAAATTAGAAAGAAAGAAGGGAAAGAAAAAAAACACACCTGGAACTCAGCATGGATGCATTTAGCAGCAAACACCACAATGGAATTATAAACTAACATGGAATTATATGGATCAGTTACGACCATTAGCCCAACCCTGCAATGACTTCTCCCAACCCAGGAGGAGCCTGGAGGTGCCATCATGGAATTATGGAATGCTTTGGGTTGGGAGGGACCTTAAAGGCCACCCAGTGCCACCCCTGCCACGGGCAGGGACACCTTCCACTGTCCCAGGTGCTCCAAGCCCCGTCCAGCCTGGCCTTGGGCACTGCCAGGGATCCAGGGGCAGCCACAGCTTCTCTGGGAACCCGAGACTCACCACCCTCACAGGGAAGAAATCCTTCCCAATATCCCATCTAAATCTATCCTCTTTTAGTTTCAGAAGCATCAGATGTCTTTGAGAGGCAGCCAAAGGCTGTTGGTGTCATTATTTGAGGCTCTCCAAAGCCTGTGCAGGGGTCAGACACCCCTGGAATCACCCAGCATCGATTCCCCCCAAATCCACCCTCCAGGAATTGCAGGGTTGGGCCCAAGTCAATGTCCAGTTCACTCACACACACACACACGAGTGCTTTTTAACCAGCATTTCAGCTGGGAGGTGTTACACTCTCTAGGAACTGTCTAGGAGAGAGGGCCAAAGTCACTCCTGGTGAAAGCAGATGCAATCCTGTGCCATGTACCTGCTTCCAGGGGAGCCAGTGGTGAATTTGGCCCCGAAACGCAACAAAAGTAGAGAAACAAGAAAGATTTTTTGCTGGAAAGGCAAAGGAGAAAATCTGATTAAGAGAGAGAGAGAGAGAAGAAAAATGCTTTAAAAATTAAACACACCTTTGCTTTTGTTAAAGAACTCACGCTGCATGCACAAACCAGGGATGCCTTTCAGCAAGAAACTCCAAAATGTTCACCTTTACTCTCGTGACAAAGTGGGATGCAGTTTAGGGCACTCAAGTGTCCCTGAGCTGGGTTAGATTTTGGCTTCAAACAGCCCTTACAGGTGTCCTGGCTGCCAGGTTCTATTTTAGTATTTTGCTATGGCAAAACTGATCTCTTGTGGTGATGGTGAACACGATCTATGGAAGGCAAAGAGGATAAATGAGCCAAACTAAAATTAAAAAAACCCTTCAGGCAAGCTCCAGACTGCAAGAAGCACTGGCATGGCCAGCCACTGCCTTCTCCTGGCTGGAGGAAACTCTGGAGCATCCAACTGGAGGTGCCTGAGGTCCAAAAACTTCCACTTCACAGCTGAGCTCTGCCCTCCTGAAGGCACCTGGGATGGGTAGCAGCTCTCATTCCAAAAAAGCAACACCCGGCTGTGCCCAGGCTCCCTGTACCCTGCTCTAGCCTGTCCCTCAGGGAATCCTCTTCCAGCCCCACTGCCAGGGATTTCATCACTCCACAGGGTCCCAGGAGCCCCTCCCAGGGTGGGAACTCCAGCTGCAGAGCTATTGCAGTTTTACTGGATGTGGCCATTTCCCTGGACTCCCTGTCTTTGCCCAGTGCCCATCCCTCTGGATCCATGCAGGACTGAGCTACTGAACCCTTTTTCCTCATCACTACCTCTTCAAAGCCACTGTTTTGGATAACATTATCCACACTAAAATCCCCCCATGGCCAGCATTCCCAGCTTCCATCTCACTGTCACAGGCCAAAGGCTCTGACTCCAGGACTCCTTTCTCAAAGTCCTTGCCAAGGCAGCACCTGGTGGAAGGTGGGGTTGGAACCTGATGCTCTTTAAGGTCCTTTCCAACCCAAACCATTCCATGACTCCCTGTCTGCCTGGGGGGAACTGCCAACATGGATCAGCTCCCCAGATCCAGCACAAGGCTTGGGCATGCTCCACAGGGAAGTTTGTGGGATCCTGCCCCAAGCCTGGCACAGGGTGGTGGAGGACACACTGGTTTCTAATTGATGAGCTTTTTCCTTCTTCTTTGGCCAGGGGTTTTCAGGGTGTGAAGCATTTTGCAGAACCAGATCCCTACAAGTTGAGTTTTTGCCATGGACATGGGCCCAGGCAACTCCTTGCTACAGGCAGGGTAAAAATAGCAAGGGAGGAAGAGAATGCTGCCTGTTGATCAGCACAAATCACTGAGGAGTTCTGCTGGCATTCCCTAAATACATAAAATAAGAGTTTTGGGGCACTGGGGAGCCCCAGGAGGGGCAGAGCTGCAGGGAAGCCCTGTGAGATTCCCTGTCCCTGGGTGAGGGCAGCTCCCAGCTCATCCCCACGCAGACCAGCTGCTCTGGTGTTTCCTGGTAAATCCAGATGCTGAATCCCAGCTAAAGGGATCCCAGGGAGAAGAGGCAGCAGTGAGGAGCACTGTCAGCCCCTGAAGTGACTCATGATGGGAACCTGTGCCTGGAAGCAAGGGAATGGAAGCAAATCCCTTTGGGAGAAACACCTCCAGAGCAGTCCATGCCTCCCAGGGACACTCAGGAGCTGCCAGATCCCCGGGATCAGCAGAGCTCAGCTCCAAGCCTGGCATTAGGGACAGGGGATGGCTCTGTACTGGGATCCCTGAAACTCAGCCAACACCAAACCACTTCCCAACCACAGCAGTGAAAACTGAACAAGTAACTTAATGCTCCATGGTCTTGTTTCTGGCAAGAGCTAAAAATGCAGGTATGAGGGAGGAATTATTAAAAGCATCATATCTCCTATTATTTTATCAAAAATAATAGGAACTTTGGGAGGAGAAGAGAATGAAGGTGAACACTGAATAGCCATCACACAACTGGCAGAGCAGGTAACAGCCACCATGACTTATGAAGGTTCATGATTTGTTATTATGCATGGTAAATACCTTTCCAAATTGCTGGGAATAAAGTTTTGGGGTTATCTCTTGCACGCAACACAAAAAGCTTTGCCAACAAGATTTGGGGGAAAAAAGAAAATAAATCAGATGCAAGAGGGATCATCTGCTTCCTTCACCAAGACAGCAGCAGCTGCCTGAGGGGTGTAGGAATAAAAGCCAACACCTTCCAAATGCAGAATCCAACCATCTTGACCAAACTCAGCACTGTTATTTTCCTGCTCAATTTTAACCCAAGGTCCTTTGCAGTGTTGCCAACTACTACAAGTCTTCCAATATTGATTTTTTTGGGAAAGCATCAGCTCCTGGACTCCTGTTGTTTCACTGGCAACCTCCCCCTGCACAGCTGAAAAATTTTTAAATACTCATTTAAAATTTTAAAATACTCAAGTATTTCTAAATACTCAAGGTGCGGCACGACAAGATGTTTTCCTTAACTTTCCCAACTGGAAAGCAAACCAAGAGAATGAATTTAATATTTATTCCATGGATAAACACACAAAGCCTTTCACTTGGTGTGTTTAAGGAGAGCTCAAGAATGCTCTGGTGCCAGACTCAGGACACTGCAATGGTTGTAGTTGGCAACGCCACATTCCTTGTGCTGTGAGGGGGGTGCTGCTGTTGGCATAGCTCTTTGATAAAATGAAATTGGGGGTTCCACAGTGTAAAACAAAACAAAACAAAACAAAAAAAAAGGGGAGGTGGGGGGAAAAAGGGGCAGAGAAAGGGAAAAAAAATTCCACAAGTAGGAACTTACCACAACAGACAATAGTAAGAGTGGGGAGGAGGGTCAGCAACCAGGGCGATAGAGGAGAAAACAGAAAGTATTTAATTAGGGAAATTCCATAAAACAAACAAGCAGCAAATTGGCAGCAAATAAATTTTAAAATCAAAAAAAAAAAAAAAAAAAAGGGGGAGCATCCATTAAAATATTTAAAATAAGGGAGGGAAAAAAAAGGGCAAAACATGCAACAAACCTGAAAGCTACAAAGCACAAAGGTCAGAAAAAGTGTGGCAATGAAGGAGCACGATGACAGACGAGAGCTGAACCCACGGTGTCTTTTACCATGCAGTAAAACATGACCAAGTGGTGTTAGAATCACAACCAATGGCAGGAGTCTCTCCAGGGGTCGATTTAGGGGCAGAATAATAAAATAGATGCTCACAGGCCTCGCTGGCTTGAACACATTTACATCATTCCCACACCTAGGACAGGTTCTCTGCTGTGCTGTGTCTGCCTGGACCTTCCGTGGGGACGAGGGGACAACTTCCAGGGCCAGCCCTGAAGTGTCGGGGCTTATTTTAAGCTGCTCAATTTCCCTTTTTTTTTTTGCTAGGCTGGAATTAAAACTGACATTCAAACATCACCAGCCCAAATTATGTCCCACAACACCAGAGGTATTTGGTCTCGGCCTCAGTTCAGTCAATGTGTGGTAGAAAGCTGGAGGGAGGTGGCCCAAAATGAGCTGCCTGATCCATAGAAAAGCAGAGATAAACTGGAAAGATGAAGCCTAAACAAATAATAACATATTCACAGAGCTTTTTAGTGCTTTCTGAGACTTCTCCATGCTCATGCACCCACTGTGCCAACTGGACTAGGGCTGGAGTCAAACTGGCCCTGCAGATTAATCAATTGCTTTGTCCATTTTTAACCCAAAAGCGTGGTTCTCGTGGTGTGTGTTGCAGCACTGTGAGCAGGCAGCCTCCTCAAAAACCCCAGGCAGCAAAACTGGCCCCAGTTAACACAGCTGAGCCCTTTTCCTGCCAGATAAACCCCTACATAAATTGACTGAGAGCAGAAGGAAGCAGTTTCTCCTCTGAGATCACGGGTGCACCTGCAGCAAACTAGGTTTGTGTTTGGTACCTCTGAGCATTGGTGCTTAAATCGACCCCTGTGGGTGGGGTGAAAATATGGTATGGAGGGATGATTTTCTGTGTCAATGCTGATGGAAAGAAATATAAACAAATTATAAAAACAAACTAGTGATGATACAGTGGCTCATTCACCAAAGAACCTCATTAGTGGAACACGTCAGCATCCATGCACTACCTACAGCTGCTTATGAAGAAATTCCTACTACAACCATGGTTTATTGGGATTTCTTTGGTTAATGAATTGTTTTAAACAGCAGACAGCAACAGAAATACCCACAACTAGCACATGTGGGCAAGCGTTGGCGTGAGTCATCTGGAAACTCAATTAGTGTTCTTTGCTAACTAAGATGGAGTTACCTACCTCCCAGCCAGTACTCTGTGTGATAAAAAGTAAAAAGGGCATGTCACAGAAACCAAAAAAAAGAGTTTCAAAGGCCAAAACATGACCAGCAATAACCCTGCAGTGGTTTCAATGGTTCTAAGTCATCATGCATCCAGAGCAGCCTCCTCTGGCCCAGCAGAGCCAGGCTCTCACCAGCCCCTAAGCTGGTGGCTTTTGCACCATCCACGTTTGGAAAGGTTCCTTCAATTATTGAACCACCACATGAACAAACAAACAAACCCCCCAGCGTTTCTGGATGTTACCTACCAGGCTAAAGGCAAGGTACAGTGGGTTTTCCCAGCATGCAAAACACAGTTTAAAAGAACATCTGGAAGGACAAACTGGAATTTTTAACTCTTGGATAGTTCTGAAGTTACAACAAAACTCGGTAGGTGATGTTCTCTCGTGTTAAATTCCAGAGGAAAAAAGCCCTCCTGTAAATGATCCCTGTATTTACTGTGGATCATCATTTGACAATTCTCCTGGCATCATTTTCCTTGCACTGAGCATTTGGAGTTGCTTCACAATTCACCCTGCAGCTGAAAATTCGAGCCATTACCTGGTGAACAATCTTGCTGAATGCTTCCTGCAGTTTACCATGAATAGCAGACAACTTCTTGGCATCTCTGTTGGCTTCATGAATAGGAATAAGGACTTTGTAAACCTCATTAACTGCTTCATACATGCCAGCCTACAAAAATAAGGCCCATCAGATTGCTCCATCAATTCAACAGCCAGAATTACACACACAGCATTTAAATGGTAAAAGTGCAAAATGAAAAGGTGGCTGAGACACCGCTGTGGGGTAATCACATCTTTTCTTAAAATGTACCCAGAGATAAATGGAATAAAATCCTCAGTTACCCTTGAAATCAAGAGATTGCTGCGTTACACCTTGCTATTAGTAAGTAGGATTATTAACACAACCAATCCTGGGCTATTTTGGATGGATACAGGCACAAAAGCACAATAAGCTTAACAGGATCCTAACCAAATCTATGGGAATTAAATATGGGAAAGCTTAAGCGCACGGTACAGCTTTTTCTGTTCAGCTCATCTTCAGCCTGTGGCACTCCTGCATCCACTTTTGGCACTCCAGGAGAGATGGACTTTGGAAAATCCTTAGGATCTCTCCCATGGAGTGGGTCCAGCCCATCGTGGGCAGTCACTGCACAGAGTGGCTTTAGCAGGAATTCCAGGTTTTTGCCCCGGAATTATTGCTGCTTGTGCTTCAGCCCACTGAATGACACTTCATGTTGTGTAGTGGGAAACAATTCACTTGCTCCCCTTGGCTTCTGATGGATGCACTGGTGGCACTGCATCCCCCTCTGCTCACACAAAGCTCTCAGCCCACTCTTTTTGAAGAGAGGGAAAACCACCATGGTCTTTTTTCCCACTGTGAACTCCTAAAAGTGCAGTGAGGAGGTGAAGGCCCTGGGAACGCACCGAGGCCTCTGGGTCCCAGATCCCACCCTTGGCACTGTTTGCTCCAGAGGCCTTAATTAAAACTCCAAGTGCAAATTAAGCATTTACAATAGAATTATACACTCAGAGACATTTTCCTTCCTACTGCCCAGCAGTGTGAGGGTGCTGGAGAAGGGAGGTAAAGAAATTAAAGTCTTCTACCATGGAGAAAGATGCTGCAGCCTGTTCCAGCAATCCCACCAGACCAGCTTCTGTAAAATACTTCCCAGAACAGATTCCTTCTTCGTCTGGGGACACGACATCATCAGAAACTGCTGACTCTTCCAAAACATTGGAAGATATGTTCTGAGGAGATAGAAGAGATAAAAATACATTTACTCAATTTAAACAACACTCAACACTTGCAATACTTTGAAAGCCAGCTGATTTGCAGTCAAATCCTGGAATTTCTATAAAGGTGGCTTTCTATTTTCAGAGAGTATATATGTAAAATAGAGCTTTCTATTTTTGTAGAGTATATCCGTAAAATATTTCTATTTTTGTAGTGTGTATATATATAAAATACATCTATTTTTGTAGAGTATATACATAAAACACACATTTCTATTCTCACAGAGCAGCATTTCATTCATGCAATGAACAGAGTGAGCACAGTCTGAGGATGCGAGCACAGGGACACCCAGCACATGGAGACACTTTATTCCTCAGCAGCAAACCCCAAAGAGGGGATCCTTAGAGAGGATCAGCCCCACCTGAAATGTAACACAGCCCACGGGGAGGTATTTCCTGTCCTCCAGCATGCTCAGGTACTCGGCCACCAGGGCTGCAGAGTGCACCAGGCACTGGGCGGACTCGGCGTGGTTGCTCCTCTCGGAATGCTTCCCTGCCATGTTCTGCAGCCACGTCAGCCGCAGGTCGGGGGAATTCTGGTAGCCCTTGGCAATCCTAAAGGAAGAGAAACCCTCTGTGATTGCATTCCCTTTCCTTCTGAACCAGCACAGCCCTTCAGCGTGGTTTTTTCACACCCCATTTGGTCAATTCTGCTTAAACACCAACCCCCCTCGGCGCTGTCTGGAAATTCCTGAGACAAGAAGCTGTAGAGATGGGCAGTAACCCCAAATTACACATTTTTGAGCCAGTCAGTGGTGGGTGAGCAGTGGGTGATGCTGAAGCTCTTGACCAAAGCCCATGTTTCACCAGAGACTGGTGGCAATCCAAAGGTGTGGGACAATCAGAACACACCTGGCTGGCTCCCTACAACAAAGCCTCTGCTGACTTCTAAGAAGCCTTCAGGGCCATTTGTGCAGACAGCAGCATGAAATTTGGCACTTGGGAGCCAAATTTGGGAGCCAACATGGCTCTGGACTATCTTTTGCATAGCGAGACCATCGTATGTACCACCAAAAAGCCTTTTGGGCAAGCAGGTGCTGGAAGATCCCCAAGTTTTCCCTGAAGCAAGCGGGGAAAGTTCTCTCTACTCAGGAGCAGGATGAGATTTCCAGGCAGGGCTGGGGAATGAAAACTACTTTTATCCTAGGTAAGCTGCCTAAATGCCAAACAAAACCTATCAACACCACATTCAAACACAAAAGACAGGCACATAGGGGTCTGTGAGCACTGAGACCCAAAACTGCTCCAAAAACAAGTCCTGTAAGTGCCCAAGTGTGCAACATCTGAGCCCAAATCTGAACAGAAAGGAGCTGTGTTGTTTTCAGGTGACACGGGATCACGGCAAGCAGTTTAAAACAGGATTAAGTTCAAAGTAAAATAATTGCTAATAAAAAATAAGCAATCAAAGCTCACAGCAACACAAGACCTCCCACTGTGACTCCAGGAGTGCAGGAGGCACCAAGCCTTGTTCGAGCAGCACACGAAGCACTGACATCTCCTGGGCCTGCAGTGCAAACTCTACCTGTACATCAGGTCAATCAGCATTTCTGGATCTTCCTGGTGCTCCTTCATTTTAACTGTGTCTGAGAGGATCATGTGGAGGTTGAACACTAAATCCTGGACCTGTGAATATAAAGCTGCTGTAAAGAACTGGCAATGGGAATTGAGCTACACGTTGTTAGGTGAGAAACACGGTCACTGAATCTCTGAGTGTTTGCATCTTGTCAGAACTAATCAAAGACCTGAGTTTTATGTGATTAGAAGATTAAAAGAAAAAACCAAAAAACAAACCCTTTTCAAGGAATGCATGCAAATTCCAGTTCTAGATGGAGGTTTAGGCACAGCCTGTTAATTACATATTACTTGTCTAGTGGTTTATGTCTTTCACCTGGTCAGGAAATGTTGTCTCCCGAAGTTCCAGATCTTCTTCAGCATATGTCAAAATAGTCTTGAGGGAACGTCGCAGAAATTCTTCATTGAAGTTCTGGGATGTCCCCACCAGGGATGAGAGGGACATGGTCACCTGCATCTTCACTCTGGCAAAGTTCTGCAACAGAGATGTTGTTATGGCATTTCAGCAGCCTGGAGACAGTGCAATATCAGTGCTTTGGTCATGGCACCCTCCTCCTGACCTGACAGAGAAAAAAAACCTGAAGTTCTGCAAGAAAGGCTGTCTCAGGTCAGTGATTTGGTGCTGCCAAACTTCATAATCTGATGATTATTTAGTTCCAGATAAAGGTTCTCCTGCAAAAATATTAGTGTTGTCTCCTTCCACATGGTCTCCTCTCACACACCTTGAAGAGGATGATGCTGTCATGAAGCAGCCTCGATCCCAGGCAGCTGCTTTTGGTTTGGTCAAGCCTAAAAACTGGAATCCTGTTATTTTTGCTGCTGTCAATCCCCCCCCAGTCCCTGGGCCTAGAACCGGGGTGTCCCCCCCAAAGAGGGGATACTGTACCCAAAGCCAGCACCCCCCAACCCCATCATCTGCAACAACCCAGTGAAGAGCAGCAGGACTCACATTCCCAATCTCGAAGTTCTGCCTCATGAGGAGGTACAGGGAGGCACTGGCGTGAGACCTGATGGTGCTGATGCTGCTGCTGCAGTGCCTCAGGAGCCTCAGGCACAGGTCTGCACATTGCTCTGTCTCCTCCTCAAACAGCAGCTCAGGGAACTGGAAAACAGCACGGGAGGAAATCAGTGCTTGGACAGGCAGGAATGAGCACTTGGACAAACAGGCAGCAGTGAGGGTACGCTGGAATGAGAGGGAGCCCAAACCCTCCACTTTGAGGGGAATGATGCTCATTTGAATCATTTCACAGTAAGGCAAAACTGGCAGCACTGGAAGGCAACTCATTTTACCTCCCCCCACAACCTGCTCCTACATCTACACCCTCAGACTGATTTACATCGCTCCCAAAAACTCAAGCTTAAAACTTAAGAGCTTCTCCCAGCACACCTACAGAAACTGGGAAACAAATCCATTTAAAGTGAGATTTGCCCAGCTTAAACCCCACCTGTACCTTGTGCTCTCCACTGAGCAGGTGCCTCTTCCCACTCAGTGCCAGCCAGCAGGAACCCACACCCCACCCAGGTTGTGTGAGCTGCACTTTTTGGTGCAGCCAACCCCCAAAATGCAGAAGTGCAGGTACTGCCCGTGAAAACCAGGCCAGGCTACGCTGCCTGAAAATTGATACTGCCCAAAATAACAACACCTTGGGGAAGGGACCCCATCCAAAGGAAGAAACAGTGCCTTCCTCCCTCAGGGTGGATTTCAGCCCCCACAGGGGATTCACCTTTGAGACCAAAGCTCTCTGTGTGGCAAAGCAGTGCTGGAGGTAAAGGGCACTTTGGTTGCAGGCCATGCTGTGCAGCAGCACTTTGAGCACCCCGCCGAGGATGCTCTCCTTGGACTCCGTCACGGACACGGTCTGCAAAGGGAAACCAGGATTCCATGAGAAAAAGGAACCTCCTGTGTGTGGTGTGTGTGTGGGAGAGAGCAAACAGCTCTGACCAAAAGCCCTTTGCTTGGGGGAATTACCCACTTAGCTGGGCCTGCGAAACAGCCCCGTTCTGAGCCAACCCCCAGGTGAGGAACACCTGACCCACGGATAAAGCAGGTGGAATGGGGATTCTTTGTCCCCAGCGAGGCTCTGACCTTTGGGGACACTGTTCTCCTGGAGGAAAAGCCCATAGCTGGGCTCCAGCTGGGTTATTCAGGCACAAAGTACAATCCTTGGGATTCCCGGGTCTCTCTGCAGCTCAGAGGTGGATTTGGGAAGCATGGTCCTGCCTGCTCCCAGCCTGTGCCAAGGTTCATTTGTACAGAAATCAGGGGACAAAGTGAGCACAGCTCCAGGAGGCTGACCTGGAACCCAATGATTTGAGGCAGATTTGGGAAGAACTGGAAGAATCACTTGGGACAGGGTGGGATTGGGGGATTTTTACAGTTCGTCACTGAGTTTTTGGATAACCATTTCTTATACTACAAAAAGGAGACCATTTTCAAACAGACTGAAGGAAGGTATTGCAGTGTAAAACCAGATTGTTATAGGCTGGGATTAGGAGAGGCATCAGCCCCTTCCTGCTGCAGCTGAACAGCTCTCTCAGCACTCAGGCAGTGAGGAGCAGCAGGGAGGTTTTGTTTAACAAAGTGCTGCCTGGCCAGGTGACTGTAATGCCATCACATCTCTATTTTCTTATCAACCTCACCTGTACAACTATCTCTAGTGTATCCAAAATGATCAGGTTGGCTTCTGTTGCAAGATTCCCATCGATGAGTGCCTCGTGTTCTATCTCTGCCCTTGACCTAATCAGAGAAAACAAAGCAGTAAAATTACTTCCTGATTAAGAAACAGACCCGCAGATTTTCTAGTCAAAAATGTTCTCTCTCTAGCAGGAAACTCCCAGTTACTGTTTGTGTATTTATCACTGGATGACACCACGACGATATTTCAATGCACCCACTGAGAGAGGACAGGAAGGAAAACTCGGTTTTTTACAAGTACAGACTTACAGAGGCTTCACGTTCATCATGCTTGGAGAGCTCACGCTGCTCTCTGACACTTCATTACTCTCTCCCAGGAACACAACAACAGTTTAGACCCCAAGTCCCACTCCACAGTGGCTCAGCAGCATCGTTAGGCATGCGACAGCACGACCAGGAACAGGACACGTGGCTTTATGCTGCAGGCTGTGGACACACGGTGGTGCTACACGAGCTGGGAAGCTGCACTCACGCTGGGAGCAGCCCAGTGCAGCCTGCCAGGGTGCAATCTTATCTCTCCAAGCTACACTGCATTTAATCCTCGAAGCGTGGCTTCCTCTCCGAGGAGAAGGACACGGTTTTGCTGTTCCATGCCAGGCACTGGGCTTTCCTGGAAAGCCTTGCAAAGTCCAGACACCCACTCACACCTGTGGCTCCAGGAACTCAGCAGCAGCCAGCCCCTTCCAGTGGCACCAGCTGCACTGGGCAGAGATCCAGTGCTGTATTGAAAGAGCCCAACCCTGGCCTGGCCTGCCACAGGTGCCATCTCTGACAGACTCGTGCCAGGCCAAAATCCCAGCAGGGGGGTGACCAAAATCCCACAAAAATACACAGAAAGAGGGGGGAGGAACTATTTGGCTCTTGGAGCTGTATGCAGCAACCCTTCCCTGCCACACTTCACGTCCTCTGGGAGAGCTGGGTCGCACACCCAACATCTCCAGGATAGGAAGTTTTGGGACCTGGCCCCACATAAAATAATCCCATCTGCATAAAATGACAGCAGCTGCAAGCTGTGCACAGTTCTTGGGGTGAAAAGTCTTGTTTATGGGGTTTCAAAGGGCCAGGCTCTACCTACGCACACAGGACACAGCAGACCCAGTCACAGCAAGCAGGGGTTAGAAAGCAGCTCCAGAGAGTTTTATCTAAGCAGCTCATTTTGTGAGGTGAGACACCATCCTTTGACCATCAAGGAATTCCACAGCTGTTAAATGTGTACATGAGGTCCTTCTGGGAAGGGGAGGGCTCAGACCCAGTGTTGGCAGTGAACTGATGAGTTCTTCAGGCCAAATTTTAATCTGGTGTGACTCTGGAGTTTATATCTACATCATTTCATCAGCAGGTTGGTCCTTTGGCTTTCCCAGTGACTCAACAGGACTGGAGCCTTGGACAAAAAGCCACTACTTGTCATAAGGAGAAATTACATTTTTGTGTGGGACAAAGCAACTAAAAGCTGTGAAGATTTGCTTTCTGCTCCAGGAATAATCAATGTCTGCGAGGGTAAAATTTGGCCTGATCTCCATCTGGGCTCTGAGGACCCCATTCCTCAGTTTCTTCAGAGCTTCACTTGGGCTGAGATTGCTTTCCTAGGATTAGGAACAATTCTTTTGCTGGGAGGACGGAGACTGCAGGTTGCAATTTGAGGAGACGGAAAACGTGCACAGCAAAGCTCAAACACAACTCCTGAGCCCTCTGGATTAAACCACACCAGGAGAGGGAATTTTCAAGGAAATGGGTGTAATAAGCCCAAAGAGCTCATTCCAGTCAGTTGCACACACACACTGAGAAGTTCTGCCAAGCATCACAAACAACGCTGTGATGATTGAGTCTGCAGATGTACAAAATGGCAATTTATAAGAACTGCACACCGATGCTACAGTACCTGGCTGGTTTGTGGCTTCTAAAAGCACAGCACATGTGGAAAAACAATCAAAGTGATGGATTAGGACAGGAAAGGAAAGCGAGCTTTGTGAACTCCAGAATGCTCTTATGGAATAAAGGAAATATGACATGAGATATATATGCTATCTGTGGAAACTGTTAATGGATCTTCCCTCTAAATTACAGCTTAGGGGCAGGGTTTTAAAAAAGGAATGGATTGTATAAATCTCTTTAAATCTCATTTGAAAGTCTAAGGAAGCAAGGGACAGTGGAAAGGCAAAGAGTTGGGAGGGCAGTGTCGGAGTAAAAGCTATTTGCTTTTTTTTTTAATAAAGCCAGCCCTGTCCAAGCCAGTGGCACAAGGGCTGAGTGGCTGCTGGCAGTGACCTTCTGTGGGGAGGGAGGCCCTGCTCTCACAGGCCCTGGCACGTGGGTAGAGCAGAAGGATAAGGCAGAGTTACTTGTCAAGCTTCTCGGTGTTCTGCCGCCAGTGAGTCATATCCTTTCTCCACCTCAGGTTCTCTTGACTTCCAAAGGCGCTCCCGGAAGGGCTCCTCTCTGCAGGGGAACAGCAAAACAACAGCAGTCAGCTGATGCTCATTTCTGCTGCACGAGCAGCAGCTCCAGATCTGCTCACAAGGGGCAGGTGGCAGCGAAGATGACTTTCCAGAGCCTGAGGCTGTGGCACTCACCCAGGATGTTTACACAGCCCTAATTCTGTCACTGCTGAGTGGCACGGGACACAGAGAGGCAGCTGAGACACTCACTGGTAAGAGGAGTCCTTTCCTTGGACTGCACGAGGAGCCTGAGTGTGCCAGTCCTCAGCATTCCAACACTGCTGTCCTCAGCTGGCACCCAGGAATGCTCTCAGTGGTGCCAAGACCCCCTTTCCCACCTCACAATCTTTTATTCTCATTGCTGGGAGGACGGGTGAATTTCAAGTAATAAAGACGATCTGGCCACATTAAGAAAAAAATAAAGATCCCCATCTCTCTGAAGTGATTCCTTAATTATGGCTCTGAACTACTTATCCACCTTAGCCCACAATGACAGGCTCATGTGTGGCAGAGCAGGAGACAAAACCACAGGTCTGATTCTTGTCCTAACCCCTGGGCCACCCTTTGAATTTGAGTGTTCATAAAAATTACTGGTTTTTACAAACAGTAAAAATCATCAGAAGGTGCCTGTTAGCCCAAGCACAGCTACTTCGAGTCTCCTTAAGTCAGCAGAAATGTCCAGGCCTTTTCAGAGCTATCAAAGCAAGATCAGGCCGTTTGTTTTCCTCTCTGATCCTTCAACAGGACACTCTAGAAGATGCTACACTGGAAAAAATGAAGGCAAGAACACCCCATAAATGAGATGTGATCTCACTTAAAAAGGCAATCAACTGACAAATAAATTGTGTGCAGTTTAGGAGAAGTGTAGAGATTTTGCAGACCCAGTGAAGGATGCTGTAAACTGCAAACAGCTTTCCTAGGGGCCTCTTTGTCCGTACCCCACACCACAGATGGGTGCAAATAATTGTTGGGGATGGGAGGAGCAGCTTTTGGAAAAAATGGGATGGCACAGAGGACTCCTTTACTTACCCAGCTGTCCTCTACTTCTTCGGACCATTTCCTGCCTCGCCCCTATGCTGCCCAAAATTGCTTCTTCAAGTTTGGCCCTCATGTCTTTCGACTTCTTAAACGTCAGGCTGTTCATTCTTTCAAACACTTTCTTGCCCTGCGAGTTCCAGACAAAACCACGAGGGAAGAGTCTTTCAGTTTGGGATATCTGTTAAGAGTTAACAACTCAAAATGTCTAAAGACATGCAACAAGAAAGGAATACAGATTAAGTTGGTGGGTAGATAAATCACTCGGATTACAGCATTGAAAAGAGAGTTTTCTGGAGCAAAGTGACACCACAGCAGCTCCCAGATGAGGGGCAAGCAGCACAAACTGCTTGAGAAGTGGAACAAGGCAGAGACGCTCACATGGCTTGAGAAGTAAACACGGGAAAAGCCTGGCCTTGGGATTGTGAATACAGGAAATACTTTGGAGAGGGCAGGAAATGCCTTTCTGCAGTCGTGTAAAGGATGGGAGCGTAAAGGTCCTCGGCAGGGCCCAGGAGGGACTGCAGGAGGTTTCAGCTCGGCAGTACCTTGTACTCAAAGCAGGACACGCAGAGATAGAGCAGGTCCAGCAGGCGGTTGAGCTGCAGCACGGACAGGTCTGTGAACCACTTCTGCAGGACGCTCTCGTCCGCGTTCTTCAGCACCCAGAGCAGGCAGATGAGGAGGCTGCGGCTGGACTCTGTTGAGAAGGTGGAGTGCTGCCTGCCACTCTGAAACACAGGTCAGGACAGTGTGCTTCACACCCACACATTCCTATCACCACACTGTAGGAATTAATTTCTTCCCCTGAGGTAACTGTAATAACCTCGGCAGCTCAGGAGTTAAGCAGAGGGGCTCCATTTGTTATCTCATGCATCTATCAGTGTCGCACTGAGAGTGCACCTAAATCCCAGCAAAATGGTGTCATAATCCCAGAGTAAAGGCAAGAGAAGGCAGGAATGGAAGGGTCTGCCTGCTGCCAGAATCACAATTCCCTCTCTGTGCAGAGAACAGGGAAAATGGCCCCTCTGTGCCTTCAGTTAGGTGGGATTTAGTTGGGGTGGAATTTGTGCTTAAGGTTTAAAGCTCATAGTGACTATTGCACTTCACAGAGCTTTTATAAGATTGTTTCAGAACAAGAGAAACTTTATCAGGGAAGAGAATTCTCCCACTTTCTGAGGTCTGTTGATTTCTATCCCTCCTTGGCATTTTCTCATGCCCCTCTGAGACACACAGCAACATGCAAACGGTGCTTTGCCCCCCTTGTCACCCCTCTGCAACACCCAGCTGCAAAATTATGCGGGTCCCCACAGAACCTGCTGAATACTTGCTGGTTGACACAGACTGAGGGTCAGGAAATGGGGAGGGATGGATTTGTACCGAGGAGGGGAGTAGAAAACTGCTGGGCCTGGTGAGCTGGGGGACAGATGTCCCTGCAATGGCCATGGCCACAGTCTGGCTGATCATGCTGCCACCCTCACTCTCGTAATCGTCCACGGCGACACAGCTCGGCCTCCCCCGCTGGTTGTGACTCTCTGCAGAGAAATACAGGAGTTTAGTCAAGCCCCAAATCCAAGGCTTCACCCCCCAGACTCCCTCCACAGTGCTGATCTCACTGAACTGGGAACACAAACCAAAAATCACCCCACTCGAGGCATCCTACAAAGAACAGGACAATGATCTGAGGGCACCAAAGCAAAGAAAGCCAATTCCCAAATGCAACCTACACACAACCTCAGTATCTAAAACCCTTCTAACAACAGACCTTTTGTCCCTCTGAATACTCCAAATCCTTTCTTGCAGCTTTATTGTGTCATTAAACTCAAAGGATGTAGAGGACAACTCTAAATTCCAAACTATTCCTGACTGGACTCCCTGCTGTGATTTGAAATAACCTCTGCTGCTCTTTGGGACACTTTGCAAAGCACCCCTGAAAATGAATTGCTGATGGAGCACATGATAGGAGGAAGGAGAGGAACTCTGCTTATCCTTTGGAATCAGGAGCTCTGGTACAGTGTGAGGGGTGACTTTTTAAGCACGTCAGAGACACAGAGGGAAGCTGGCTCTGCATCTACAGTAGCCAGTGGAATGTAAACTAGAATGCACTGCTGTTTTTTATTTCATGCCAACAAGTGGGCAAATGCAACTTTTGAGTGTTAACAGGCATCGAAGGCACATTTTGCAAGTGAAAACAAACATGAAAAAATGTCAAAGTCCCAATTCAGAAACAGCCTCGTCCGACAGCAAAAGGCGTTCACAACTCAATTTTAGAACCCAAACACCCAAGTCTGGTGAGGAGATGAGCAGACAGCCAAGGCAGAGAATATCAAATACCTGTGAAGTCATAGAGCTGAGGCACAGTTTCCATGATCACGCCAATCAGAGGTAGATACAGCATTGCCACCCGGGCCTTTACCTGGGGGTCAGCGTACCGCGGGTCCGAGTCGTGGCTGGACAGCAGGTTGTGTACCATGTTGATGACCTTCTTATGCAATCCAAATAAACTGTTAAAAGACAGTTGGGTCATGCACATTAGTTAATATCTTCAAAGCAAACTCTCTGTTGTAACTAAGGGGCTTCAAAAAGGGAAAAAAAAAAAAAAAATCCCGTTTTTTATTTTTAACTTCACACGAACTGCCACTGCATGTGTTTTTTTGATCTCCCGTGGATTTTACAGATGGCTGGTTTTTCACTGTGCCTTGTAAAATGGGCAAAAAATATCTTGTGGAATGCACACCCAATATAATGTGGACACTCTCATATTTTCTATAAAAAACCCCCAAAGTCCCAGCTATTGCTGTGCTGAAGCATTGAGTCTACTAAAAACTATTAGAAAAACTCAGGGAATATGGAAATCGGGGAGAGAAACTTGTGAGGACAGTGGGTTTTTAATAAAACTATTTGTTGCATTCTTTTTTTGTTTCTATTTAACACCATTTGCAGAGAGACAAACCCTCCTAAGCCAGAACATTGCTTTAACCAAATAATCATCAGGAAGTTTCTGCTTCAGCTGCCCACCCTACCCCATGCAATTATTGAACCAAAGCAGAAGACTACAGATCCATAATTCTGAATAAAAAGTGGCAAAGACATGAAGGGATAGAAGGAAAAAATAGCCCAAATGGCCTCTCTCATTATTCAGATGCAAACACTGGCAGAGCCCTTCTATAGGGCACCATGTGTGACCCTCCTTGGAAACACAAAAAGTCCCCGGAATCTCTCCAGGACTCTGCTCCTTTCAATCCCCTCAGCCACCACGCAGAGGCAAAACTCTCCCAGAGCAAATAGCAGGTTCTCTCTGCAGCTATTTGCTTCTGTAGGCAAACCAGCCAAGAAGACACTTTACCCCATGCATGAAGCAGCCAAGGAAGCTCAGACATTAGGCAGTAGCAAAACATAAGCTGCAATGTTCAGACCTGAGGTATTAAAACAAGTGCTGAATTTCAGGCAGTATCCACTTTACCTGAAAAGTAGAGGTGAGTTCTGGTTAAAAAAAAGAGGCTTTGACTGGATTTTTGGGGGGTTTGAAGTGACTTAAAGGCAGCAGTACAGCTTGGGAGGATATCAGCTATCGGAGCTGCACGTCCTCCCTGTGGCTTTTAATCAAGCCATAATGAGATCCTACAATTGCGTGTTTGTGTAATTAGTGAGAGCCTTAACAACTAGGAAGGAAACGCTTATTTAAGTGACTGGTTCCTTCAGATTAAGGATAAAGAGAAGTCTTTGTATCGTTTTGAAAGAGCGGCACCTAAATCGTGTTTTTAAAAATTCAAGGGAAACTATCCCGCAGGCGATAAAGCCTCAGATAGGGAAAACATCCAAGCAAGGCAGCGCAATTCCAGCCTAGGGATCCATGGATTTCTCTGTCACTTTTCCAGAGCTGAGTGGGCACTGTGGTGGATCGATCCATAGTGGAGAGGAGGAAATGCAGCCCCCTGCTCTTCCTGCCTGATAAGGCGGCGAATCGATCTCGCCCCCTCCGTTATCTCAGCCCTGGCCTGGATTTCTGTCAACACCCACCCCCACTTCTGGAAAACCAACTCTGGCACTGAACTCCGAGGGCTGAATTCTGATTTTCTCACTTCTGGCCTGTGCCATCAGCCAAGATGGGCAGCGTGGGCGCTGCGTGTGATGGCCAAAGCACCCCCACAGTGTTTGCAGAGACAGCTGTGCAGGGTCCAGCTGCTCGGACCGTCACGTTGGGCTGGATCCCTTCCCCTGCACGCTTTGTTTGTCCCGTTCTTCAGGCTGCAGGTGCTCTGCAGGGCTGCACTGTGCCCTGGCACACTGAGGGATGTATCCAACACACACCTCCAGGCACCAGGGAACCGATGCCCTTTCCGTCCAACTCAATCCAAAGAGTTCTTATAAAATGAGCTAAAATTAAACATACCTCGTGGAAGGAGCAAAAGAGCAAGGGACAGAGCACATTTAGGGCTCTGGATCACCTATCAAGGCCTAAAGCAGGTCTCTAACACAAGAAGCAACTAGATGAACATCCCTCTCCACTTCTGCTGCAGGAGAATGAACTGGGAACAATTCTGAGCTTTCTCCAGTGGTGGCCACAATATTTCATGGGAGGCAAGTCTGAACTCTCTGCTGGTGATGCTGTATGACTGTTAAAAGTCTTCACAGCAAAGGGAGAGCCGATCTGAACACACTTGATTTACTTTATCTGATAGCTCTACCAGGGCAAATGCAGAAGGTTTGAGCTTGAGAAGTCAACAAACCTGAAACTACAAGTTTTTCTGGAAAACAATAAAAAAAAAATCAATGTTTTACAAGTATACATCTGCCCCCACGTTCAAGAGCGTTGATGAAAATGCATCTCCAGAGCTGAACTGGTATCAGGGGGCTTTTTCTGGCTAGACAAGGTTCGAGAGAGGAGTTGTCTCCCCAGCAGACACCAGCAAGCTCCTTTGTGCAGAGATGACCACCCTGGGCCAGGCTTAAAGGGCTTGGTAGGCAGGCAGAGCACAGAAAGTTTGTGAAGAACAAGGGCAGACACACTCAGAGACAGGGCCTGATTTCTAACCAGCGAGCAGGATGCTCCTCTGGCACAAAAAGGATTTCTGCAGACAGCACAGATGGGCAAAGATTTGCTGCTTTTTCCATTTCGGGCCAAACAAATGGGACTGCAGTGTGTTATGTATATATACAGGAAAATATTCCAGTTTATGGCATCACTTTCTTCTCCAAGAGGAAACAGAATGAATGTTTAACTCCAGACACCTCTTGGCAAAGGGGCAGAATTAACCATGAATCATCAGCATTTGTCGACTCGGCTGATATTTCTGAGTCCACCTTGAGAAAAATGCCGGTGAGGGAACTCGGGACTCTGGAAGCAATCAATAATTTCCATTGCAACCCATTTTAAAGAGGCAAGGCAGAAAACAGCCCTAAATAACGCAAGGAACAGACTGGATGTCAGGACTACAGCAGGAAATTATTTGCTGCACAAGCCAGGCAAGTCACTGACAAACTCTGCATGCTTGACTCTATTTGTCTATTTATGTAACCCACAGGGGCCTCATCAATGCATAATTTACAGTTAAAAAGAGCTGGGAGAACCACAGGCAAAATATATTGCAACATTTAAAACCACCAGCAAGAGAGGCTTCCTAAAAGTTGGAAATTATTTTCTTGTTACGTTTGAGAAAAGCGATTTTCCTTTCAGAGCTCCAGAAGTGCCCCTGTGGCACCTGGGGGCTCCAGCAGGAACTTCTTCTCAGCTGGAAAAATGTGACTGAAATCAGGTTTACAGAGTCTGGGATGAGGAAGAAACACAAGGGGCAAGAAGAAAGAAGATTCTTAAAGAGCCGTTTTCTTATCATAGCTTACAAATGTATATAAATTCTGGCCATGCCAGGACTTTCTTTGCATCCACCATTTGCTTGGAATTACAGAAAACTCTTGAAAAACAAAACTTTGTAAAGATTTACCCTTCTGCATCAGGATCTAGAATGACAGCCAGTTCTGTGAGCACCAGGCCGGCCAGGTAATGCTGCTGGCGGAAAGGCACAGACAACTCAAACATATTTGCAATCTTCTGGTCTTGGACATTTGTGGAGAACCCAGAACTCTGAAAAAATCAAGTTTCAGAAGCTGCGTCGTGAACAGAGTCAAAGCTCAGGAAATACATTAGAAGCAGTTTTCAGAATTAAAGACAACCTCACACCTTTTCCCTTTGTTTGTTTGGATCTAGGCACATCCACACTTAAGTTCCACCCCAGCTCAGACGCCCTTCCATTAATTCTGTTTGTTGTTACTGTCTTCCTCTGTTAGGAAAGTTAAACCAAATAACCTTTAGAAGTGGATTAGTTAAACTTTTAACTCAAGGATGCTCTTATTCAGGCTGAAGAAGGCTTTAATTTGATTTAGTTTATGTGATTTTTGCAACTAATTAATCCACTTGAATGACACGCTAATTCAAATTACTCCTTCTGAGCAGGCCAGGACTAAGCTGCAGTGAGCTCAGAAGTCCCTTGTGTTGCCAGAAAAGGGTAACACTGGATAAAGTGTTTTCTTTTATGGCTCATTTGTATTTGTCCAATAGAAGAGGGGACCAGGTCCCTAAGGACAGCGCGTAGTCACTACCAGGAGATGGGCACTCTTTCTTCAATAATAAAAGATCAAAAGAAATCAGAACCTCTGTGGCAGGAAAAGCTGATTTGTAACTAAACACTTCCAAAAATATTAGCAAGAGGGTCTGAAGGTACAGTGATACAACTGCCTCATAGGATTTAATTCTCAGCACCAAGCTCAACTCGTGTTTCCCAAAGGATCCCTGTCACAGGATCCTTCTCAGTACCTGGGAAGTGGCTGAAGACACGGATGGTGATGGAGATGCAGGCGGCGTGAGCAAGCTGCAGGGTAAATTCAAGGTGACATAGTGCTCGTGGCTGCAAATGATGCGCAGGAAGTCCAGCCTCAGGGACGCCAGGTTGCTTGGATTTGTTAAGGAATACATCTTTGCAGACACCTGCAAAGTCCAGCCCACAGCATTGCAGTCAGCACCAAAAGAAAGTGTAACTGCAGGGTGAGCCCCCCTGTCCCACCACTGCTCCCCAAAATCACTCCCAAAGCAAGAACTGGAGAGCTTGGTATCATTAAATGGTCACAGCCATGTCCACATCACTTCTGCGTGCCAGAGATTAAATTCCTGATGTGCAGGAGCCACTCACATCCCAGACATATCTCTCAATACAAGATCTATATACCAGTCATATTTAAATAACCAAATGAAGAACTGTGGACTTCACGTATCGGGAGGTTGGAACAAGATGATTTTTAAGGTCCTTTCCAACCCAAACCATTCTTTGATTCTGTAATTCCCACATCCTGTTGATCTCAGCAGGGAGCTGTGAGGACCGCAGTGTGATGAACTAACAGCTCAGGTTGGTTTTTATACAGTATCTTTTATATATAAAAAATATAATTAATGACACATAATGTATGTAATACACAGTAGGCAACTTAAAATCTTAAATGCTCTTGCTGTTCTTTTGCCCCTTATAGAGAATGTTTTAGACTCTGCAGGGAAAATGGGTCTAAGCTTAGTCTCACTGATCCCTCGTTATCTCCTCTGTACACAGTGTCAGAATGGATGTTTGTAGTCAAACAGAACTTTGTGGTTCAGGGTGATTTCCCTGTCACACTGCAAACGAGGAGCCCTCCTTATGGGGGAGGACACCCTGCATCCCCCAAAGGATGGAAGAGGAGCTCAGTGATCAATCTGATCATCCAGGGTCACCGTGTCCTTCAGAGACCACAACAGTCTGAGCTCCCTCACAGAACCTCCCACTAATTTTTGATTCAATTACTCTGAACGTGGCGAGCAGAGGGAATAATTCTTCCTTCCAGCTGCATGTCCATTCACTCCAGGGAGCGACTCCTAATTCACAGTTAAGAGTGTAATCAGAGAGGCGTAAACCCTAAATCACCTCTGAGAATGCCGCGCTCTAAGAAGACCTGAACAGAGGAATTCTGTGTCCATATTTTACTGTCTGTCCAAAGAAATTTAACAGTAACAGGCTCTGCCATGGTTCAGTTAAGCCATAATGTTGTTTATCTGCATTCACCTGTTTGTAGCAGGTCTTAATAAGAATAAAAACAAATCCTCTGTCCATGATGGACAAGAGATCGTTGAGGAAAAACGCAAGACTGGTGTTGAGCCGCTCGACCATTTCTGTGTCCTGGAGAGAAGGAAGAGAAAATCAGAAAGCAGATGAAGAACCCTGTGTGTTTTCAAACAAACGGGAGGCAGGAGGGCTGGTGCCTGAGCTGGGCTCAGGGTAATTGTTTGCCATCACCTTCTGGAAGCGGGAGACTATATCACCGGCGATTGTGCTGACCAGCGCGGTCACGTCATCCATGAAGCGCTCCGGGAAACGATTCTTCCTCGGCGCATCCAGTTTGTCAGCAAAATACAGATGATGCACCATGCTCTTCACCTATGGGGATATAAATTACGGCACAGCCACTTGCAGTTGTTGCCGTTTCTGTCTGAAAGCAGCATCGGGGAGGTGCGTGGGGTTTGCTCACCATCAGCTCGAAGAAGAACCAGGCCTGCTGCAGGGCCGCCTCCCGCACGCTCCCGCTGCACACAACCCACTGCAGGGCCAGCTCCTCGTGGAAAAGCTACACAGAGTCAAACCCAGAGTCAGCCCGAGCCTCCAGAGCAGCTCCCGACACAGCCCCCATGAGAAATGTCAGCACGGTCCGTGGCAAGTATGGCAAACAATGAGTTAAGCAAACTAAATAACTGAGGACACGACAGCAGTGGTGGCATCCCATAAAGAAATCCCCAGCTAACAATGAGGGATGAGGTTATGACATGTGATGTGAGAAACGTTTCACAGCATCTCGCTCCAGGATTGAATCTCAAGTGTCAAAAGAATTTTCCGCCCGCCCCCAAGAAATAATAATTAAAAAAAAAGTTTGGTGCTCAAATTAGTTTAGTTTAAAAAGTCTACCTTTCTGCCTGGTCTGATTTTCGCAGGAAAAAGGAGTAAAAAGTGGACATATAAAGTGATTTGTACAAAGATGTATATTTACTGCGAGAAAGGACTTTAAACAGCAAGAAACAAACACGGGGCTCAGACAGCTCTTGGATTTCTTTTCTCGGGACGACCAACCCACTGACTGAAGGTGGCAGTGGCCACATTTCCACTACACAAAAACTCAGGCATTTTGCCTTTCTGACATCGTTGAGGAGGATCTCCTCTCCTCCAAGGGAGTTCACTTTCAAGGTGACTCCCATCCCCTTTCTGGAGTCTCTGTGGATTAACACCTGGATAACTGAGCTCAGCACACTGAGCCATCCACCAACACATTTTCATTTTGCACACCAAATGCATCATTTACGTGTCTAGACAGTGCTATTCATATTTTTTGAAAGCCAGTAATAAACTGGCCCCAAACACTACAGCCATTAAATCAGACAAGCTACTCCCGATCATTTAATTCTTCCCAATTCAACTCCAAATACTTCACATTCCCTGCAGCCTGGATATTCAGAGGTGTTAAGCACCAGCAGTTCCTAATGACCTCGAGGGGGGGAAAAAAAAAAAATAAAAGTCAGGCTATAAATAAAAGAATAAATTGCATCATGTTTTCAGAATGACTTGACCTCCCTGCCCCACAATATCAATTGTCTCCACTGAAATCTACCTTTTTGGTTGGTAATCGTCCTGTTAATGTTTGTAAGAAACTTGACGTCTCAGTGTGCGAAGACATACGATTACAACTTCGATCCGTAGCCTACGGAGTGGAGATGAATGAACGATGACAGGACATTAAAGTTTGCCGTGGATGGGTTTTGCAGCTCAAGGACAACGAACGTTTACAAAAATACTCTTCCACAACTGTAGGTTTTTACAGCTTTTTAAGCATTCTCAAACTCTTAGCCATTTACAGATTGGGGTCTAAACAGAACGACAGCGGTTTTGATTGGTTTTAAGACATACAGGTTATTTAAAGAACTGCATGTTCTGATGCACAAAGACAATGCTGCAAAGCATGAAACTTTTCCATCGTTGCACTTTATCAACATGCACAGGTAATGCTTGGAATTTCAGCCCATACCTCTCAATCTACCGGAGGCCAAGCGTGGGGGGGATGTACCCACAGCCACGCTGCTGCTGCCACGGGCAAGGAGAAAATCACTCAAGTTCTGCTTCTGATGGGAGTAATTTGCCATGAGAGCAAGTGAACTTGGACTAAATATTTTGGGAAGGCTGATAAACTGGGAAGGAGGAGCAGTTGAGAGGTACGTTCAAGGCAACCATGCAGTGGAGAGCAGCAGGCAATGGGGGCTAAATAAACTTTTTCTGACTGAAGCTGCTGTAAAGTTTTCATACTTTGCAACACAGAACAATACAATTGGCCCTGGCAAATCACTGCCTCCAGCACTCAGATTGACATGTTTTAAGAGAGAATTTCACGTGTGGCAATCAATTTGGGTTCACAATATTCCACTCAAACAAGTCATGAAGGATTACTGGACGATGAGTACTAAATGCTTGATGAAAATGGCAAAATGGTTCACGACATCGAAAGGAATGGCAAACATGGACAAAACTATGAAGCTGTGATTAATGTTCCCACTTAGAAATGTGTTCCACCTGAAGCTGAAACTAGTGTGAGAGAGAGAGAAAAAAAAGAAAACAAAAGCAGTCACAGCATTTACATTTCACAGACCAGCAACCACTGAAATGAAAGGAGGGGACACGTTCACGCGATCGGAGGTTTTTCATGCAGTGTGGTGGGGTGGTGGGGGGAGAAGATGATAATTTATAAAATCAAACTTAAAAGTTTCCAAATAAATAATTAAACAAAAAAACACAAAACAAAAAAAAAACCAACAAACCACCAAAACTGGAATATGCACTGAAAGGAAGATATTCTACAGGGAAACATCAGGGAAAACAAAGGCAGAAAAACCTCTACCGAAGACACCACCTGTGTTGACTCTGCACTTGGGCTGGGGTTGGATCCCCATGGGGCTGCTTTTGGACCACCAGTGTTTACCCAGGAATTGGAGCGGTCTAAGCCCTGGGCATGTAATAGAAAGCAGTTGGGAAAGGAAAGAAATATTACATGTTGCATGCCATACAGTAGTCAAAGTTCAGTCCTTACAAGCAATCAAAGTGGGTACACTGCAAGCACATCAGCACTGAGACCTGTTGGGGCAGCCTGAATTCTCAGGTGCCTGTCGAGACATTGAGTCCAGAGGATTGTTTTATATCTCATACACATACAGCACATTAATCCTGTCCACAGCTCTGGTCTGGCCTGTCCTGTCTGGAATGCCTGGCATTCAAAAACTCTCCTCCTCCTGAAAAATCCCACTTCTCCTTTGATCAGTTTAAACCCATTCCTGTGGAGCCAGGTGAGATTTACACTGCGGCAGAGGGAAATTGGTGCTCAGATGGGAGGATGCTCTCTGAGGCTTCCAGCACGTTCAGGGCAGCCCAGAGTTCATAAGCTCTACAACTCTTATAGAAATGCTGAGAAACTGAAGAGGCTGATTGTCAACCCTCATAGGGGTTTCCTGCCTATGGGATAAAAATCCAGCCCTGCTGGCAGAATAACCCTGTGGACAGGATTTCACAGGGACACTCGGGCATTTCCTCTGGGCACTGTGGCAAAGAGAGGAAAGAGCACATACCTTTTCTGGAACCAAAGCTGCTTTGCCAAGCAAAACATTTGAAAAATCATCCTGCTTTTCAAAAGCTCAATCTAGCTTGTACTCCAAATTCTACTGCAATGGATCCTTTTGGCAAAATTACTGTGGATCCCTCCTCTCTCTGCTCTCTTCTCCTCGAGACACTCAGAAAGAAGGAAAAATTTAAACTTGTGTAGTCACCCAGGCTGCTCCCAAGTCAGGAGTATTCAGGGGGATGGAGTGGACTTCCCTGGGTCCCAGGAACCAGCTCTGACAGAGACAATTCCTTATAAATGCCACACATTGATTTTGACAACCCTCACCTGAGCGAGAGCTTTCATCCTCATTTCTGTGCCAACTTAGGGCTTTTTCCCAATACACAAAGCAAAGGTGCAGCCCATTTCATGCCAGTGATCAGCATCAGCTGCAAAGTCCACCAAGCCAAATCATCTCTTTCCCTCAGCAAACTAAAATCCACCTCAAGGTTGAACCTGGCGTGAGAGCTGTAACCTGGGATTCAAGCCATTAATCCACCGAGCTCCTCTAGGCAGAGCTCAGCAGTGCTGTAATTTTGCTTAAGATGTCCAATAAAAAAAAATACTGAACACATAAGGAGAGTGTTTTAATCTCAATTACTTTTTGGCAGGAATAAATCAAAGCCCTGTGCCCTGCTCAGCCCCATAAACATGCTTTATTTTGCTCACAGTGATTTAAAGTCAAAAGGACTTTGCAGAATGTTGAACTAAGCGCGTGTTTTGTAAAATCAGGTCTAATTTTGAAAATGCCTTTATCCCCCTCACATTTCTCTCTCAGGTTTCCTAATCTTGTCACTCTGGTTCTGAGGGTAGCAATTAAACCCATACTGTGCTGAAGAAGCAAAAGTCATTCTGTAAAAATCTGGAAAGGGAAGGGTTCTTTCCTCTTCAGAAAACAAAAGAGTACAAGAGCTTCTTATTGCTTGGCACGGTCACTCCAAAGCTCACAAAGCTGCTGTTAGATCCTGTTCTGCCCCTGGGGTTCAACCTGCAGCTGGGTCTGTGCAGGAGCATAACCCACACCTGTGAAAATCCACTGGCAGAGCAAAATGAAACCCCACAATGTTTTTCTGGGGTTTTCCCGGCCCATCTCCAACATCTCAGGAACACTTTAAACATGTCTTTTTAGACATTTAATGAATTTTCTTTAGTAGGGAATAGTATTTACATGGCTTCAATTCACAAATGATGGCAAAACAAGTGACAGACCTAAAACCTCCTCTGCTGTGACAATAAACAGAAATCTTCCAAATCCTGTAAAGAGTTCTCAAAATGAAGTAAGAAGGTAATAAGGGAGACTTATCACTTACACCACATTTATATCACTTAGAGCACTTATACCACACCTGTAAAACATTAGAATAAAAAAAACCCACAAGACTGGACTTTGAAGACATCCCTCAAACTACAAAATCCCCACTATTTGAGCTGTTTTAAAGCAGAAAACCTCCTGGGATAGGGAACCTGCACTTCAGCTTAGAATCGAGCTGGGAATATTCCTTAAGCCATTACTTGGAAAAACAGTAGGAATTTTTGCACCCTTTGACTCATGTCAGCATCTCAATAAGTGTCTCATTTTTGTCTATTGGGATTAAGAAGTGGAAATAATTATAATCAACTAAAAGTCTGTATAGCCAGACCGAGGTTAATTCCTGATGCTCAGACGACCCTAAAGGAAACTTTCCCCTCAACAATTATCCACGGAACAGGTTTTCCTTTAAAGCCTGGAGCACACCTCTGGAAGAAAATCTCTCTTCATTTTGTATTGTGACATTATTCACCAAGCCAGCACACGTTAAACTTCTGATAGCCTGGGTAAATTCCATATGCACATCAGCGCCTCTGGCATTTCACAAAAGGTCAGGCTTGTTTAATTAGCAAGATACTGAAGTGGTCTTTAAAGTATTTTAAGACTTCTCAGTCCAGACTTTGATGTAAGAAATAATCATTTGCCTACCCACAATTCTTCAGCCTCTTATTTGGTCAGCAAATGATGTTGTTATTATTCATTTAAAATTGCTAACCTCTTCCTCAAACTGTGTTTTTCTTGCTCTTATAAAACCCAGCACCAGCCATGTCAAACCTGTCTGGTCAGGGTGGTGGCTTTGGTAACAATCTTGCTCCCTGAACTTCCAAAGGAATTTAACAGCTTCCTGGAAGGGCTCAGGAATTCACCTGTGCTGGAAGAGTGAAAGGTCATGGTGGGAAAGTGTCTCACCTTGGTGAAGTAATCACAGTTTGAAGAACACAAAAAAGAGAGAGAGAGCCCCAAAGCAGTTCAGGCACCCCTCTCAGGGGAGGGAATTACCAACACTGCCTTGTCCTGGCTCATCCCACCTATTTTAGGCACAAAAGGAAGGGCTCAGACTGGGACTGTGGTGGTTCTGTGTACTCGGAAGCCACCAGGAGGCCATGGATTTACTGATCCCTCAAGAGCCAGAGTACAACCGTGCTGGATGCTCTGCATCCACACTGGAATGTCACTTCTTGGTGTGGGGAGTCAGTGTGGGAGTCAGTCCCCCTGCAGCTCAGCTGCCCAGACTGTACCTCTCACCAACCATCCCAAATCGATTTCTCTCTGAGCCATGCAGGGACCAGGAATATTCCTGCTGTGTGCAAGACACCCGCTCTGGACACCAGGAGTAGAGCAATCTGAGCAGCTGAATGCAGAGGAGAAGAGGGAGCTTGGGGTTGGGAGGGAAGAGTCGGGTCAGAGGGTGCAAGGTTTGGGGAGACACAACGAGCTGGGCACAGGATTCAGCTGCTGGCCATGCAAAAAGTGAGGGAGAGACAAATCCAGGACTCCTGCCCTCAGCCCCCACACTTGTGGAAGCAGCACTCCAGGATGGCTCCAACAAACCAGACAGAACTATTTCCAAGGAGCGGCATTCCTGTGGTGCCAACAGCAACTGCCGGGAAAGGGAGGGGCTGGGACAACTCCCAAGCCCTTCCCTGGTATTCAGGAAGGAATGGGCGGTGCTGGGGCTCTGGGGGGGTCCCTGGCAGGACACACGTACCTTGGTGCCGATAATGGAGCGCACCTCGTCGTCGGGCGAGGTGGGGGTGCCGGAGATGTCGGGGTTGCTGTTGCTGAGGCTGCGCGAGCGGTTCAGGTTGAGGCTGGCAGGGCGCACGGCCGACCTGGCCATGGTGGCGTAGTGCACTGACCCCCCCAGGCCACCGGGACCTGCGGAGACGTCTGGTCAGTCCGGCCAGGACAGACCCCCTCAGGATACCCAGGTCTGCCCTGCCCGGTCAGTCCGGCCATCCCTCACCCAGACTCCCTCAGGACACCCAGGCCTCCCCTCCCCGGTCAGTCCGGCCATCCCTCCTCCAGACCCCCTCAGGACACTCAGGTCTCCTCTGCCCAGTCAGTCCAGCCATCCCTCCCCCAGACCCCCTCATGACCCAGGTCTGCCCTGCCTGGTCAGTCTGGCCATCCCTCCCCCAGATCCCCTCAGGACACCCAGGTCTGCCCTGCCTGGTCAGTCTGGCCACCCCCCACTCAGACCCCCTCATGACCCAGGTCTGCCCTGCCTGGTCAGTCTGGCCATCCCTCACCCAGACCCCCTCAGGACACCCAGGCCTCCTCTCCCTGGTCAGTCTCTCCCGGCCATCCCTCCCCCAGATCCCCTCAGGACACCCAGGTCTGCCCTGCCTAGTCAGTCCGGCCATCCCTCATCCAGACCCCCTCAGGACGCCCAGACCCCCTGAGGACACCCAGCCCCGTGCCAGGCCCTCCCCAGGATGGGGATAAAAAGCTGTTTTATCCACTGGGAAGCAGAAGGCTCCCTGTGCGTTTGTCTTTAGCTAACGGGATGTTTTCCAGACCTCACACTCAAACCCCACCAAAGGTGAGCACGGTTTTAGGTACAAAGCCTTCCCAACACCTCTCGGAGCTTTCCCACTCTGTGCAAGAACATTCCTTCCAAAGCCTGGTTTTCCAGGGCTGTCACTCACACCACACCTCTTTCCCATCCCTTGTTCTCAGCAGGGCTGGGATTAATTTGTTTCCCTCCTGTACCCAGACACGTGTTTTCTAGTATTTGACACTCCTGCTTTAAATATATCATGTCTATATTTTATATATATACATAAAAATAAAAGTATGTAAAACATGTATGTATGTGTATGTGTGTAGATATACACATACACTAAAATACGTAAAATATTATATAAATAATACATTTAATGAATTTAGGCTCCATTTCTGGAATCAGCCCAACTTTGGTCATCAATTGCAATGGTAACAAGAGCAAGTCTTTGGTTAATTGATGGATAATACCCTTTGGATATCTATTATATCCAGCCAGTGTTTAAACTTTTGCTGGAACTGGATAAAAGTATAAAAGTTCTTGTGAAGGAGACTGGGAAACATGACAGGCCAAGAGTGCACCACATCACAGAAAAAACCCTAAAACCCCAGTACTTTGCCATAATTCACGGCCCTTCAGCAGTGACACTGTTATTTAAAATCATCAAATCTCTGACATGACTACCAGTAATTAAACTCATCTTTTAAGTGGCCACACTGGCAAATGAATAACAGGGCCCTGCAGGGAAGCAGCCAGGGAAGGAGCACCTGCCAGCAAGTGGCTTCTGCCTTCTTTTAACAAACTTGAAGTAAAATGAAGAAGAAAGAGCTACCTGGTGATGGTGAGTTGGGATAGGTGTTGGGTAGGCGAAAAACATAATAAATATAGGAAGCAAGAAGGCTGTTCCTGCCATGCTGGTCCTGGTTCCCATCCAAGTTCTTGTGAAGTCTGTTTATGATCGATGCCATCGCTTCAAAAGATGCTTGGCCCAGGTTAACTGAAAGCAAAAAGCAGTGAGTTTGGTTTAGACTGCAGCAGGACCCAGGGGGAAATCCTAAATGTGATGTTCATCCACCTCCTAAAGGGTAAATGGTGGAGCTCGTTAGAGCCTAGCAAGCATTTCTCATCCCAGACTGAGCCTGGTGTTTGAACCAGGTCTAACAATCAGCCTGAGAACAGGACAGCTGTTCCAGTGATCAGCTGCCACTTTTATTAATAACAAGTTTAATGAATTTAAGCTCCATTTCTGGAACCAGCCCAACTTTGGTCATCAACTGCAACGGTAACAAGATCAAGTCTTTGTTGCATTGCTGGATAATATCCTTTGGATATTTATCATGCTTTTTTCTCAGTTAATTATTTCCTCCATTTAAGCCTTAGCCAAAATACAAACTGTATCAAAAAGAACAATTTCATTTCGTTTCGAGAAAAAAGCTGTTCTGAAAATGAGCACAAAAACCTACGCACAGACTGAGATAGATATTCTAGACAAATTCAAGATGAAGTAGACAGTAGCTAGAGAATGAAAATCTTCTTTTAAAAAAACCCATAATGTTCCATACAAACCAACTAAACCAATACAGAACACTGAAAGAGTGAAAGAACTTCAAAATATAAAATAAAAATGCAAGTAAATCCTTTCCCAGGAAGATTAAATAAATAAATAATTGCTATAGCTAAGAAAATATTTTTACAAGTAGTTTTAAAGCAGTCTCAGATGCTAATATTCCACCATGTCCAAAGTCAGATTTTCTAAAAAAATCAGCATAAAACTATTATTTTAAATACTAAGGATCTAATCCTGTCTTAAACTTGAGATTTTCTGTACTCCCAGAGCACAGCCCTCCACGGGGGAGCAAAAGGAGGGATTATTTGTGCTGACAGTATCAGATCCACAACAGGAACATGCAGCATCTGTATTTTCCTACTTTACCTACTTCCAGGTTTTCCAAGGTGACTAATAAGGTTGAAATCCCTACTTTCTGTCAGGATGGAGACACCTTAACGAGCTCCAGTGCTAAAAACATGCTGAGCATCCAGGAAAATCAGGCTCCTTTCTCGTGCCTCAACTTGGACACCAAATTACCAGCCCTTCTTGGAAGCTTTCTATTAAAAATATTGCTGCTGTGTAGATCACCCCAGATCTGGATGCCAGCATGTTTTATTTGGGAGACACACGGTATATTAGTGGCACTAAAATAAAGCATAAAAATGGACTTCTTTATTTCTACATAAATATGATAAAATTGGAAGTGTCAAACTTTCAGCCATGTAATTCTCTATAAAACTTAAATAAAATACCTATTTGGCCTGCAATGACAGGAGGTCTTACTACCAGAAGGATCAGTTTGTCAAGCAGGAGATGAAGAAATCGCACTACCGGCTCCAGTTGAGAGGAATTTAAAGCTGAAATGCTGCTCTTCAGTTCATTTTCCAAGTTGTTTTCCATAATTCTCATGTCTCCTATTCGCACAGGGAACATGTGCTCATCCAGAGCATGGACAAGTGCAAAGAACTTGTCAAGGTAAGGGTCCTACAACAAGCAAAAAGCCAATAATCAGCAAGAATCTCCAAAATATCTCCATCTTCTATGGATCTGTGCCTCGTGGATGGGTTCTCACCCTCATTTTTCTATCTGGCCATTTGATCTCACAAAATTAGCAGAAATTCAACATCTTTGAGAGATCTGCCCATATATCCAATTCAATTTAATTCTAATTCTAGTTTAGGAGTTTTCAGGGCAAAGCTTGAGACTGTGCATTCTTAGAAAACCAGACAAAAAAATCACATTACTGTTTACAGCACAAATAAAAATACACAAACCCCATCAAAACGACACAGGGGGAATTAATAAAACAAGAGCTGAAATGATTAAACAAAGTGACTGTCGCCTTTATTTTCAGATCAAAGACAGACAGAGGGAAAATACAGGGAGAAAACAGAAAGAGGAGGAGGGGAAAGGGAAGAACAAGAAAACAAGAACAAGAAAACATCGTTTGCCTGGGCTGTGTTAGAGCTGTTGTATCAAACACAACAGTCTGAGGTCTGAAAATACTGGTGGCCATTCACCCTCCTGTGAATAAAGGCCAAGCCACTCATATTTTTAAGCAGAACTTCTCAAATATACTCACAGCAGAATGTGGAAAAACAGGTGTGCTGGCTCAGAACTGAAAATGAGATTGTAATTTCACTACGAGGGATTGTTACACCCTTCCCAGCATCAACTCTGACAGCGTTTCAACTGTCAGAAAATGATTTTATTGCAGCGACTGCTCCTGACATCTACCTGAGTGTGGAGGGACGACACAGCAACAACTTCCACGTTGAAAACCCCTTTGTGGTTATCCACCCACTTCATCCCGGGGAGAGGAACCTGCAGGGTGAGAGAAGAATGAGAGAGGATGTGACAGAGAGCAGAGCTAAGGCTAATCACAATTACTATTTATTTTCATTTCTTTTGGTCAGATCACACACACCCACACACCCACACACAAACACTAAAATTCTGTCTAAATTTAATGGTATTTAAGACACAAATAAATGCATACACATAGATATGCACACATACATTCTCTCACTTTTTCTCACACGTATTCTGCTGGTTTGCAGCATGCAGAACTCAGCTCACCTCTGGAGAAAGCACTGAATAAGCCTGTGGTGGCTTTTCCAATGAAACAGGAAGACAGAACTGACCCGTCTTTAACCGGCCATTCTGAAGCATTGGGATCCACTGGAATGAGAAGGAAACAACAAAAACACATCTTTCTTAAGGCTTTCCTTGAGCTTTTGCCAATTTCTCAAACTGTCCAGTGGGATATGAGCTGACAGGGATGCTAAACACAGTGCCAGCAAATGCATTTGAATGCACCCTGTGCTGAAAAATGTAAGGATGGAAAGACACTCACGGTGTAGCCGACTGGAGTCTCCAGGGGTGTGTTTTGTTTTTGTTGGCAACTGACGTGGTAGAAAGTAAAAAGCAGGTGGTGGTGGTCTGTCAAAGTGGCTGGAAGCTTGATCTTGATTTCCTCGTGAAAATCAGGTGACCTGTGCAGAGAGCAGAGCCTCAGCTGAGTCACCCACAGAGGTTTGGTACTTTGTGCTTGAGACTGAACCCTGGGAGTTAAGGGATCTGCAGGGAAGGGAGTATACGGACTATCCCAAGGGACTAAAGTTCACTTTCTGATCACAAAGGACTGGAAAAACTTTTCTAATCCACAAAAAAACGGGCAGCAGCCCCCTCCTCACACAGGCACTCTGAACCACATGAGCAATCAACTCTGGTCTCCATGTGGACACTGCCACCACCCCAACCTGCAGGACAGGAATCTCCCCTGGAACATCTCTCCTTGGCCCAGCTGCAAAGCCATGAAAATGTTCCTGCTGAATTCAGCACTCCTCACCCCAGCTGCAAAGGAATTCTTTTCAAGACCAAGTAGTTCCAGTTTGTAACTAGAGCCTAAAAGGCTCCAATGAAACAATGGGGCACCTGCTACCGTGAGTTTGGAACACAAATCTTCGTCACTACTGACTGCAAGTTGTACTTGCAGCATCTGCTGAGCTGGGCTACGTGCTCAGGATCACACAAAGCTGATTTGTACCACAGCAAACAAAGACTCTGTCTCCCAGTTGTCACAAAACTCTCAGGACAGCATCAACTGGCACTGCAGTCACTGTGAGTGCTGTCCAGACACTGATTGTTAAATGATTAACACCAGACACTGGTGAGTTACTCCACTTCCACGCTGTGTTTTACCTGTTGTGATACACCACAGCTGTGTATGCTTCTTTGGAAAACTCAGGACAGCTGGACTTGCCAAAGATGACCTGCAGAAAGAGAAGAAACCCCCCTATAAAACTGTGCCAAGAATTTGTTCCTTGATCCCGCAGAGGCATTTAGAGCTCCCTTTACTGTACACCTGTACAGTTACACCTGCTTGTCCCCTGCACTTTACTCTGTCACTACAGAGGCACAATTTTAACAACTCCAGTGACACATGGACACAGACATGGCAGAAGGACCCATGGATGTAACCACCCCTACACAGATCCTCTCTGAGTGGGGTCACTGCTGGCCCTGAACACGAGGCTGGCACCTTCAATTCCTTCGGCATGGAAGCAAAGCTTCTATTCCAACCACGAGCAGCATCCACTGCAAACACAGAATCCCAGAATGGGATGGGCTGGAAGGGACCTTAAATCCCATCTCATTCCACTCCCTGCAAGAGCAGGGACACCTCCCACTCTCCCAGGTTGCTCCAAGCCCCATCCAACCTGGCCTTGGACACTTTCAGGGATGGAGAATCCACAACCTCTCTGGGCAACCTCTGCCAGGGCCTCACCACCCTTACAATAAATAATCTCAGGTTAAAATTCCAGCTGCTCCACGGTTACCTTGCAAACTCTACCCAAATGCACCCTTTGCTCCGAAATACAATTTTCTATTCCTCTGAACTTGTTATTTTGAAATGCATTTCCCTGAGGTTTTAACACAGGGGTTTCCCGACTGCAAGGAGTGCTCTGCCCTTCCCGTGGAGCACAAAGCACTTCCCTCACCGGCATGGCATTGCTGGGATCCTCTCCATACATGAACTGCACTTTCACTGTGATATTCCTGGCAGATCCCTGGCGGTTGGCGAAGTTAAGGCTCTGTGGATACACATAAAGGAGATTCCTGCAAGAGACAAAGGCATCAGGTGGTGAGAGGGGTCACACCTCCATTAATGCTGTTATTTAAACCCCTGTGGAAACGCTCCACGTGAAGGGTTTGACATTTTCCATTCTCTCCAATGCAGCGCACACCCAGATAAACAATTTGATAATGACCCCTTATTGCAGACATCAAAAGACATCATTTTTAAACCCTCATCATATTTTGAAACAGTCCCTCTTTAGAAGGGTGCTTGAAAAATACGTCTAAAAATTTCCCGGTGATTCCACAAACTCAGAAGTTCAAGTGGAAAGAAAATATACGGATACAAAAGCTTTATTTAATTCTACTTTATATACTTTATTTGCTCAACACAGAGCAGCTGGTTTCTGCTAAATACCTTCCTTCTTGGGGCCTTGTCCTTTTTTTTTTTCTTTTTTTAAATCTCCCCACATCAGGATGACTTCAGGTTACATTTCTCCTCTGAGAATGGATTAAACTAAATGGATATGTGTAGCTTCAGGTAACGACAACACTCGCTGGGTATCTAAAGAACTCTTCAAAGACTGAAGTAATAAAGTGCTCATCGCATCCACAGGGAACGTGGCAGGACGTAATGGGAGGAAATTGCTGCACAGGAGATTTAGGTTAGGCACAAGGGAAAATGTTCTGGCTGCAAGGAGAGTTAAAGCAGTAGAACAAATTGCCTTGGAGGGTGTGAAATCTCCATTTTCTGGTGGTTTCTGAGGATAGGTGAGGCAGACACCCTCCAGATGGGTTCAAAGACAACCTCAACCTTCGCTGGGCAGGGGACGCATTCTGGAAACCCCTTCCAGCCCCGTTTCTCCAAGTCTGTGATTACTTTAACAGCCATGAGATGCAAAATTCTGCAGCATTTTCTGTCCTCTGAGCCCTGCTGGGCCCTTGCCAACAAGGTGAAAGTTGGATTCACACTTCATCAGCAAAACTGTCCACTACAAACCCCTACCTGTCCTTTGTGCAAGTAATTTAGACCTACACAAAGTCCCTTGATGTTCTTCTAAAGACAAGAAAAAGCAACATCCCCCCCAGACTTTTCCCCTCAACACCCAGTTATTCAAAGGAAATGAACATTCTTTTGCTGCCAAACAAGTGAAAACGTACAAATTGTTATCCATCTTTAAAAAAACCAGCCTGGAAATCCCCAATCCATCTCCCACACAGCCCTGCCCACCACGCCACCATCATTCCTCCTTGGACAGCCTGGCTCCTACAGCTCCAACCCGAGGATTCAGGAGGGATGCTCACATGGAAGCTCAGCAAGATCTTCAAGTGCTGCCTCCAGCTCCCCGGGATAAAGGACTGGCACGTTGCATTCTGCCCCAACACTGCAGAACCAGCCCTGTAACACCCCTGCCTTGTGAGGCGAGAGGAAAAAGAGCTTCTCTTCCCTCTGGGAACTATTCAGTGGGTCTGAACACAATTTGTAAGTAGCTTCCAACTGTTCCTTGTCCCAGAGAGACAACAGACACCAGATGGGCTCAGAAAAGTGAAGTGAGGAGCACAGCAGGACAACATTTAAGGCATAATAAAGCAGCTGCTGTCGAGTGCTGGCAGCAGGAGGTTGATAACAAAAAGACTCTTTTTTGGATCCTCAGGAGGGCAGCAACTCAGGGAAGGTACCTGGCGCCTTTTAGATGCCAGGAGTTTCCAAAACACCTGCACTGGTGGGGGACACTCCTGGAGCAGCAGCTGCAAAGGGGGGCTGCCCTTGGCTGCCTGAAATGGCACTGATGGCGATATTTTGGCCAATGAATCCCACCCAAGGACTTGGTTCTGATGGCAATTCCATTTGCTCCCCAAATAGTCCCATTTCTACAGACACAGCTAACCCTGCTCCTAAGGAATTCCCTATGAGGGGTCCAGCTCCAGGGATATTTGGGGCAGCCTTGGGAACCAGGCTCTGCTTCAACTCTACAGGCAGAGGAATATCTCAGCCAGCAAGTGGGAATTTCTTCCCTCTCAAGTCCTTCATGGTGAATTAAGTTTTTGAATCCCATCCCCACTGGTCACTTTGCCAAATCAACGCTCTCCTACTATTTCAGAGGGGGCCTGGGCCATTTTTGTGACTCTCCTAAATTACTTTGTTCTGCCGTGAATACATTTGCTGCTTGATGTTCTTTTTAAAATGAAAATGGATATGAAAATTTACACTAAAATATACCTTGCTCATAAAACTTTTATTAAGTATTATTAGTGCTTAAGAGAAGGATTTAAGGTATTTGTGAAGCCAGGCTACAGGATCCCTATATTAAAGGCAGTCTTATGCTTAGGATTGATTTATGCTGAGGAAAGGGACAGGCTGTTCCCCTCTCCACTGCTTTTTCAAGCCCTCATTAAGGACATTTCACTGGGAAGAAGCTCTTGTTGCCTATGGGATTTCAGATGCACAGATCCCACCGTAATAGGGGACAGGGGGCTGTTCCCCCCTGCTCAGGCAGCCTCTCTCCAGAGGGTTTCCTATTACAGGCACCTTCCCTTTGTGGAAAACTTACATAGAAAGAGGGGAAAAAATGCCCAGCTTGCAAATCAGAATGTGACCCCAAATCAGAGTGTAACCCCAAATCAGAATGTGACCCTGCTTTACCTTACCACAGAATCCCAGACTGGTTTGGGTTGGAAGGGATGTTAAAGATCACCTCATTCCACCTCTGCCGTGGGCAGGGACACGTTCCACTGTCCCAGGCTGCTCCAAGCCCCGTCCAGCCTGGCCTTGGACACTTCCTGGGATGGGGCAGCCACAGCTTCTCTGGACAATTTGTGTCAGGGCCTCACCACCCACACAGAAAAGAGTTTATTCCCAATATCTAATCTAATCTAAACCTACTGTTTTTCAGGTTAAACCCATCACCTCTTGTCCTGTCACTCCAGGCCATGGTCCCAAGGCCCTCTCCAGCCCCTTTAGGCACTGGAAGGGGCTCTGAGGTCTCCCCAGAGCCTTCTCTTCTCCATCCTCAGCTCCCCCAGCCTCCCTTCTACCCCACATAATTAAAAACCTCACATCTTCCTGTCTAAACAGCTACAGGAGCCATGGAAAGGGAGACTGATGGCTGAAAAAGTGACAGGAACATTATAAATGTCTCGATTTCAATCAATAAAAGTTTCAGGCAGGAGCTTTAAACCCAAGGGCTCGTGTTTGGAGCTTTTATTAAAATGCTACGCCAAATATATGCAAAGCTTATCCTATTATCTCAAACAGATCTCAAAAGTACTTTTACTTCCATAAAATAAATTGCTAAAGTGCAAAGGCTTCCCAAGCCATGGAAATAATGGCACCAGGCACTCCTCTAAATATTTATGTAACATGATTGCAGCCATTTTGCAAAATCCTTCACCAAGGTATTAAAACATTAAGAGCTGCTCCTAACTCTTAGAGGGAATTTCAAACTATTATGAAAATTTCCCTTTTCGGTAAAACCCAGAGACCTTTTTCTTTGCTTTATTCCTACTATAAAAATCATTTAAAGCCCATATAATCAGGGTCACCCAGGTTCATGAAAGATCTTCAGGATCATGTTTGCTATATACATCTTTTCCTGACTGGGCTGACAACCCTCAGAGGCAGGATTCCCTTTTAGGGTTTCCATAGCTCCTGAATTTTATGGCTGAATCATGCCAGAAGCTTTTCTCCTCTCTGCTTTCCTGTGTCCCACATTTCTTCTGGACTCTGGGACTGTTGTGACATCTAGGGGTGTTTTGTAGCGAGCTTAGCACTGCCTGACTTCACTGGCCTTGGCATTAATATGGAAACGTGCTTGGCAGCTACTTGTGCTTTATTAGGATTTGCCAGCAGGGCCTTTTGACTGCCTTTTCCCTTTGGAAAACAAACCTTTTCCATGGGTAGTGTTGTGCCTGAGCAGCACCAGCAGCACGTGGGACACAAGCTGCAGAAACCTGGTAAAGTGTCTGATCCCCAGTTGCTTGGCCATTGCTATTTCTCGAGTAACTTCCCATAATTTTCTAAAGACTAAGCCAAGAATAAAGATTTTGGGGGGTGATGGGGTTAAGGAAGAATTCAAAACAAACCAGAAAGATTTCTTGCACGAAATGGTTAAAACAGAAAATGATTCATTTGAAACCACATAAAACCAAAGCCACTCAAGTACTGTGAAGTGGATTGAAGAAAGTCTATACATTTGTTTTGGTTCTTTTTTTAATTTTACAACCAGTTCTTCAAGTTTTGCAGCCCAAAATCCCCGTCAGATGCCAGAGAAACAATTTAGAATTGTTTCTTTGAAGGAATCCCCATTCTGCCCAGAGCTGGGCCTGATCATCTCCCTGCTCCTGCCGTTTTTCCCTACTTTGGATACTCCAATAAGTCTCATCCCAATCATACTGGCACAAAATATTCCCCAGCAATTCATCTGAGACCTAAAATACTTTCACAGTATTTAATTGTGAGTGGGGAGCTTCCCTTCATATTACCAACCCCTGAACACACAAAAAGTTCAACATATGAGGTAACAACTGCATTTTTAAAATGTTTTTTCTGTGGATGTTTCGTATCCTATGTGCACATGTACATGAACAACACAACAAAAAGTCCAGGGGAAGAATTCCTAAGCATACAAGAATTTAGCAAAAACCTGAAAACTCTCCAAAGCACATTATGCAATGCTGGATTTTGATTGCTTGGATTGCTATGAATGAGTCCAGAAAGAGAAATACCTTTCACTCACACTGCAATACTACCCAAAAAAAAATCCATGTTTCCATGCAGAGACCCACTGCAGAACTGGGCATTTATTTCAGAGCACTTGCAGCTTTCCTTTATGCAGTGTGAATCTTAAACAGCAAAAAGAATGGTCAGGTGAGAAATGCAAGCGAGGCATTATTTATCTCACCCGCCTCTGGAAAGCAGCTCTTAAAAAATAAGTTTTATATGGTGTAAATTACTGCACAAACCTTAACACTGTGGAATCACATCCAGGCAATCTCTGGACCTAATTCCCTCTTTCTCACTTAATCTGGGCTAGATGACAAGTAAATCCACTGCAGCACAATGAGTTACATCAGGAAACGGCCCGAGATGAAAATCGAGTTGTGTGAATCATCTGGGAATATTCTGCCCTTCCACAGCTTATCAAGGAGCTTCACAACCTGAACGTCCAGTGTGAAATCCTTTCACGCTCCCGAGGCAGTGAAGGGAACCAAACAACACAAACAAGGAGCAGTTTAAGCCCTCGCCAAGATTACGACCCCAAATTAATCTATTAAAAAGAGTTGTGTGAAAATCACTGTGTCATCAATAACATTTTACACCAGAAGGCCTGGCAGATGGAAAAGTTCAGAACCAGTTTAATCAGCAACGTGGCCGTCTCTCAATTTTATCTTCCCAGGTATCAACCTACATTCAGGAGGGGTTACACTCGTTCAAACACACACAGTTTAATGATCAACCCACTGCTCTGCCTCTCCGAAAATGAAGAGGGGTATAAATAGATCAAGTTCTGCAACCCACAACAGGCACGCAGCAAAAAACATCGCTGGGAAAAGTCTCTGCATCCTGAGCAAAGAGAATCAGGGGCAGGAAACATGAAGCTCATTCCAGTTTTACTATTCCTGGCCCCCCTGGCTCTCCCAGCTGGAGCTGACAAGGATTTTTTCTCCGTGGGTTCCGCCGGATCTCCCGAAACGAAATCGAAATTTGCAATGCTGGATGATGTCCGGATTTTGGCCAATGGACTCCTCCAGCTGGGGCACGGCCTCAAAGACTTTGTCCACAAGACCAAGGGGCAGATGAATGACATCTTTCAGAAACTCTACATTTTTGACAGGTCCTTTTACGAGCTCTCCCTGCAAACCAGCGAAATCAAGGAGGAAGAAGAACAGCTCCGGCAAACCACGGCCAGGCTGCAAATCAACAACGAGGAGATGAAGAACCTCTCACAGGAGATGAACCTGAAGATTGAAGACCTCATACAAAACAAAATCCAGCTGCAGGAGCAAGTGTGGGGACTGGAGGACAAGGTCACCAAACTGGCCACTACCCAGCCTTCGATGCAAGAGACAAAAGAAATTTCTTCACTCAAAGTAAGTGACTTATGAAAGGCCCTGACACAGTGAGCCAAAATACACTTGTAATGCCATTATCAGTAATTATGCAATACAAGCTCATGCTTTCCCTTGCTCCTCACTGGAGTACCAATGTGCATTCTGAGAAATAAATCCCAGTAATAACCTTACAAAAATCACTGTCTCGCTCTGACACAGCGTTAATTTTGCAGTAAAATTCCCCAGCAAAATCGGTGAGAAATTGTGAAATTATAAAGCTCTGTATCATTTTCAGCATTTTTTTTGCAAACCAATTTTAAGACATTTTGTAATCACGACGATAAAAAAATTTTGCAATTGGGAAAACGCTGAGATTCCCAAGCCCTCGGGTTTGGACGTCATCAGCTCATCCCAAACCAATGCAGTGGGAATTGCCTGCTCAGTGCAGAAACAGGGAGGTCAAACCTTTGGAGAGGGGCATTTATAGCACCTGTAGGACCTCCAGAACCAAAGAACCTTACAAGCATTAACAAAATTAATACATTTATCATGCGAGTAGTTAGGTGGGTATAAGGTTTTATGTGGAAAAGGAAATATTAACTGTATTTTGCAGAAGCGTAATAAGGCCAAGCAATCTGTATGAGAAAATTACTGCATGTTTGTGTCGAAGCAGAAAGATGAATCCTGATCTCTCAAACCCCAAGCTGATACCCTAAAAGCTGGGAATTTTTCCCTTTTTTGATCAGTGCCATGGATCTAGTTTGAAGCAAGGGCCAATTCCACAGAACATACCTGTTCTGGGTGTGAAAATGGAAGGGAAATAGCGATTAAAAAAAGAGCCTACAAAGCTGCCAGTAGTTTGTCTCAAAAAAAATGGGTGTTCACTTCAGAAAAAAAGACATTTTTCAATTTAGAGGCAAAGCAGGCAAACATTTGGAGCTGGACTTTGATGGCCCTTGTGGGTCCCTTCCAGCTAGGGATATTCCAGGATTCTCTGGAAAAGGAAGGGCAACGTTCAGTGGTCTGTGCCTCTCAAAACTGGCCCCAGGACAAGAGCTACAGAGGCAGCACCACTGTCAAGGTCTTTTGCTGCTTCTAACCCTCCTCCACCCTTCCCTCCCTGTCCTCAGGCTTTCGTGGAGCAGCAGGACAACGACATCAAGCAGCTCCTCAAAATCGTGGAGGACCAGCACGTGCAGCTGGACAGGCAGCACAACCAGATCATGGAGCTGGAGGACAAGGTACAGGAACCACCCCTGCTTCTCCTTCCATCTCTCCTGACACTGAGGGAGTCGAGGGTCCAACCATCCCTGGGGGTCAGGTATCCCTTGTTCGGGTTGGGGTGGAGAGGAAGGTGGGGACCATTCTGAGGTACCTGTTTGGGGGAGAGGCCACTGTGCTGCCAGGCAGGAGCTATGGCCAACAACAGCTTTGAGACCTTGTCCCTCAACACCAGGCTGCTGCATCTTCTGACTGCTAATTTTGGGGTTTTTCTCTTATTATCTATCATATTATTGTTCTTCCATTGGTCTGGAAGTCTCATTGTTTTCTACCTCTTTCTTCACTTCCAAAATCCACTCCCAGAGTGGAAGTCCAACGTGTGTCACTGTAATACAGCACAACCAACATGCTCCTATTTAATTTATTCTGAGAGGAAAATGCATTTCAGCCTAAGGAGCTGTGGGTTCTGTGCTCTTTAGCTGTTGGTATTATTTGTCTAAGTGATGTCACCTGAGGAAATAAGTTAAATCTGTTTGCCCATTAAGGTGCACCACGTGAGAATGGGTCATTTCCTCCCCTCATGAATCCCACCCTGTCTGAGCAGTGGCACAGTTGGCATTCCCACACCTAAAATCCACCAGTGTGGAGCTGAAGTTATTTTTATGTGGCAAATTGGGGATTCTACAGGATTACACTCATAAGGAAAATTATCCTCTGCATGACACGGTTCGGCTTGATCCACGAATCCCATCATTCCAGAGCCTTGGGAAATTAACGGTGTAATTATGGCTCTTCCAGCTAAACCACATAGAGCTCCAGGAACTCCTGGAGAATTCCTTCACGGGGGAGCACCAGGAACCAGAGACCATCCCCTCTGCTGTGCACAAGCCCACGGCCGGGACATACAGAGCTGATGGTGAGCCTCCATCTCTGAGATGTGACTACAGCACATGCTGCACTTCCAGTATCCTCTGGGAAAGCCTTGGATTGGTTTTTATGAGTCAGACTAAAAGTAGAAGATTTTTATGTTATACACTGGGCTGTGGGAAGGAGCTAGATTTCCTTCTTTGGAAAAAATGTCATTATCTATTTAGCCCCACTCCAGCTGTACTTGTCCCTGGGGTGACACACAGGAACAATGTCCAAAAATGCAGTAACGGGATCCATTCCTCGCTTATAAATATGCTGTGACCATCCTTTTACTGATGCCTGCCTTGTGGAGCCTGAAGAGAAAACTAATTTACTTCACACTGGCTAATTATAACATTTAGAAGACCTTCCTTTGAAGTTGAAAGGCATTGGCAAAGTGTAGCAGTGGGAATGGTATTTACTGGGAACTTTACAAGGGGGTAGGAAAGCCCATTTGCCAGAGTCTAGTCTTAGGCCTCAGAAACTTCCCAAAATCCTCCAAATTGAAACCCTGCCTAGCTTAAAAAATACAGGCAGTCCAACCTATGTACACCTTGGCAGCTTTACTGTTACACCCAAAGCAGTCTGCCCATTCCATGACATTTATTGTAAAATAACATTACCTATATGATAATATCCTTTTTTTCTCTTTGGCTCTCAGCTCAGCACAGCCCAGGCAGGATTTCTAACAGGCTGTTTGCTTTCCCAGGTGCTGCTGCTGACTGCACTGCTCTCTTCCACACCGGGGTGCAGGCCAGTGGGGTCTACACTATTAAGCCCAATGGCTCAGAAGCTTTCGACGTCTACTGCGAAATGAAATTTGGTAAGAGCTGTGCCAGCAATAGTCTAATTTTCACAGAAATATCTTCCTCTAAGCCAAACAGCTTTGTCTCCTCCCAAAGTACACAAAAACTTATGATTTCTATAGCATCCTCTTGACTTCTCTTACTGGCCTGTCAGCTCTGAACTCAGGTTTCCCATATCCTGAAATCTCCTTATCGCTGCTCTCATTCTTTACTCCCCTCTTGTTTATACTGAGGAAAGGACATTCAATCATGTGACATAAATTAATTAAATCCAAAACCCAAACCCCTTTAGCTGCAAGTAATGAAAATATATACAGGACAACCATGAATGGATTTCCCAAATCCAAGAAAAGCAAACAGTAAACACTTTAGTAAAATTTTGTTCCATTAACAGGGGTTACTTTAGACTTAGCTGTGCCAAACTAACCCAGCAAAGTGAGTCCTGGGGCCAGGATTCCTGTGCCACGCTTGGGTGGCTCAGCAGCCAGGCATCATCCAGGCACACAACTCTCATGTCACCCACCCGAGCTCCACCTTCCCAAGGAACTCACGTCTGCTCCTTTTGCCACCAAGACCGCACACAGCTTGGCCAGTTCCCTCCTTCCCTGGTTTCTGTGCATCCCCCAGCTCTGCTCTGTGCCTGTCCCACACCCTCCCTTTCCCACTGCCCCGGAGAGCCGGGGAACACGCGGGGCCACCTCACGTGTTTGGATGTGCAAACAGAACTCACGGGGCTGCCCTCTGCAAAAAGCTCCTTTGCTTACATTTGGTGGAACTGGTGAGGTGAGGGTGTCATGACCTGGGGTCAGCAGAAAGACCCCCCTGGAGCTCCAGCACGGACACGGCCCCCAGCACCTCATCCCTGCCCCGGAGCTGTGCCAGCAGCCAAGAAGAGTCTGACCCTCTGATCCAATGTCTGGGGCTTTTCATATCTCTTCTTTATCAATTTCTCTGCCTCTCAGCCCTCATAAACAAATGACACCCAGTCAAGGCAGCCTAACAAAACAACTCTGTGAGTGGAATCACCTCGATTGTGGCCCAGGACACTCGAATGGCCCCGGGTTCTCTCCAGTTGGGCTCATTTCAATTCCCTTCATGAAGATTTTAATTAACTCATTCTACCTCAAAATGGGAGCACCCCAGAGCACACTCGGGGACAGGATATGAGGCCAAGGCCAAGTTGTGATTTATTTCCCCTTTTCACAGGCACATCCTGGACTGTAATCCAGAAAAGAGTGGATGGGTCACTGGATTTCAACCAAACTTGGGATGCCTACGAAAATGGTTTTGGTGACCTCAATGGTAAATATGCCCTTTTTTTTGTGTCTCTTGGTATCAATTGATTTGAGAAGCTGAATCTTCTCATGGAAAGGAAAGCAGACTAAACCTGCAAATAACAGCTGACTGATTGACTGGAGTACCAGAAAGTGCTCACTAGGAACACATAACTCGTTAAATTCTCAAAGACATCCCTTCAAATGTCTATTTAGAAACTGAACCAAGACCAAAATGCTTTAAACACTATTTTATCAGGATTTTACTATTTATAAAAGCACCTCCCAAAGCCTTTCAAATATACACAAACCCTCATGAAGTTGCTGTCACCACTTTCTCTCAGCCTTCCTGCAATCCTGTTTCCCCTAAAACCACCACACCAATTTTTCCAGCCTCCAGAGAGCCCAAGGCTGCGTGTGCTCCCCTGAGCAAACACCTCAGGCTTCCCCAGAGTGGCCAATCCCCTCCGTGGCTGGATAGGGTGAGGAAACACCCACGCTCCCCTGTTAATCATCAACTCCAAAGAGTCTGTAGCACCCAGTGCTGCCCAACAGCTTCTTCATCCAGAGTATTTCCCTTGTTTTTCTCATACAATGAGTCTCCTCTTGTTTAGGAAATATTTTGACTTTCTAGGCATAGCACAGACCTAAACCTCACCGTGGTGGGCAGCAATATTGACTTATTTCCGCATCTTTTACAATCAAGAGCTGCTGTATCTCAACCTCTCCCTCAGTTTTGGGACAGGAGCTCACAGCTGAGGTCGACTTTCACCTGTAAAGTTTGTCTGGTCCTGCTGGATGCTTTAGTGGCTCCTTGATTAGTCTCCAGTTCCCAAATACTGCACCAGGATGCAGCCACATGTTGTCAGTGTTGGGTTTTGCAGAGAATGTCACTGCTCTCAGCTATGGCCTACTCAGCGCTCTGCTGCATCTTCTGAGGTGATAAAATAAATCAGGTTACAGCTCCTAACCTGCAAATTAGGGAGTATTTTCCTCACCCATCTTGTCTTCTAAGGCTTTAAATGCCAGCTGTGTGCATGGCTCTCACATTCAGCCCCACTCTCTACATGTGGCAATTACCTGCGCTGATAATAAGCTACTTAATGAATATAATATATGAAACCAATTAAACTAATTACCAGAAATTCCAGCAAAAGAAAAATTCCCTTTGTACATGAGGGTGTGGAAGCCCCAGTTCAGTTCTGCAGCTCTTCCCTCACAAAATGCAACAATTGCCATTAGGTTTTATGTATGTCACTCGCTTCATTTGTCACACGCTTCCAATTACACACGTTTTAAATGTCTCCAGCTCCCTCTCAGAGTTTCACACGAGGTGGGAAACTTAAAAGGGGGAAGGCTCCAGTTCATTTAGATCTCTTGCTTTTATTGATCATCAGTGTGCAATTAAGCAGAGGTAAACAAAAAGAATGTAGCAGCAGACCTCTGCAAAGATCAACAGTCCCCAAGACTCAAATCACTGATTTAATTAAAGCAATTAATAAAGCCTTTTAAATACTGTATTTTCACACACGCTACCTGCGGGTTATCCCTAAAAGCAAATTCAGCATCTCTTCCCTCCAACTTTGCAGAGGAATTCTGGCTGGGCCTGAAGAAGATCCACTCCATCGCCCAGCAAGGGAATTACATCCTGCGGATCGAGCTGCAGGACTGGAGGGGGAACAGGAGGCACATCGAGTACACCTTCAGCCTGGGGGGCCCCGGCACCAACTACAGCCTGCAGCTCTCCAGGATGTCCGGGAGCATTCCCAACGCGCTCCCGGAGCACACGGAGCTGCGCTTCTCCACCGCCGACCGGGCTGAGGCCACGGCCAGCGACTTCAACTGCCCAGAGAACCACCTAGGTACACTGGGAACGGGAGCTTGGGAACTCCTCTGCTCCCCAAATCACGGAATTGGGGAATCGTGGAGTGGTTTGGGTGGGGAGGGAGCTTCAAGCTCATCCTGTTCCACCCCTGACACCGTCCACTATCCCAGGCTGCTCCAAGCCCTGTCCAACCTGGCCTTGGACACTCTCAGGGATGGGGAATCCATAGACTCGCCAGACAAGCTGTGTCAGGGCCTCAGCACCCTCACAGGGAAGGATTTCTTCCCAACATCCCATCTAACCCTGCCCTCCTGTGCAAATGACCAACACCAAAAACACAACGGGCAGCACAGGTTGAAATAACCCCCAGGATGAGATTCCAAACCTGTCCCTCCTCCGATGCCTGGTCTGGTGTGGCAGCCCCAGGTTGGGTTGTTTGATCCCTTTTTGCAAAAAACCCAAAGACAAACTGACTCCTAACTCCATTCAGGCTACAACCCAAAAGTTAGGAATGAGTGAGTTTCCATTCACAGGCAGATTTCAGCAGTTTGTCAAATATACCCGATATAATCACTCTCCAAAGAGCAAGAGATGCAAGGCTGAGGCCATTTCTCCTTGGAGATAATTTGGTTAAAGGGTTCTTAACGCTTTGATTTTTTAAAGCTTTCATGTTTGCCAGTTTATAGCAGAAAGCAAACAATTGAAAAAGCAATTAAATGATTAAACCACAGGATAACAGAATTGCCCTCCAGCCACCTGCTTCATGCAACAAACACTTTGTACATCATCCTGGGCTTGAAAATTGTGAATGCCTGAAACAATGCCAGGAGCGTCATCTCGTGTCCAGTTCTGGGCCCCTCAGGACAAGAAGGACATTCAGGGGCTGGAGCACGGCCACGGAAGGGAACAGAGCTGGGGAAGGGTCTGGAGCACCAGGAGTGGCTGAGGGAGCTGGGAAAGGGGCTCAGCCTGGAGCAAAGGAGGCTCAGGGGGGACCTTGTGGCTCTGCACAAGTCCCTGACAGGAGGGGGCAGCCGGGGGGGTCGGGCTCTGCTCCCAGGGAACAGGGACAGGAGGAGAGGGAACAGCCCCAAGTTACATCAGAGGAGACTTAAATTGGAAAGAGGGAAAATTTCTTCATGGAAAGGGCTGCCCAGCCCTGGCACAGCTGCCCAGGGCAGTGGTGGAGTCCTCATTCCTGAAGGGTATGTGGAGGTGGGATTTGGGGACGTAGTCAGTGGTGGCTTTGGCACTGCTGGGAATGGCTGCGCTCAGTGACTCCAGAGGACTTTCCCAACCCAAACAATTCAGTGATTTGGGAATCCTGGGTAAACATCAATTTAGCTGGAATGTAGGGCCTAAAGCAGATTTCTGTTGCAAAGAGGAGCTGTTTGCTCTGCCACAGAGCACAGCCAAGAGTGTCTGACATTCCCACATTGCTCCTCAGGAGGCTGGTGGCACAGCGAGTGCGAGGAAACCAACCTGAACGGGAAATACGTCACGCCGAGGTCCAGGGGAAGGCTGGACAGAGGAAAAGGCCTATACTGGAAGCCTAAGAAAGGAAGATACTACCTGCTCAAGTCAACCAAAATAATGATCCACCCAACAGATCTAAAAAGCTTTGACTGAGTGCTCAACCTGCTGCATTTTAACTCAGAACAAACACACTGAACTTTACCGCACCAAAGGACTCGATGCTGTGTTTGCCAACAGATGCATCTCCCAATCCATGCCCCGCATGGAATTTCTCCAAAACATAAACCTGAGGCATCTGAGATGGTCTTGCAAAATGTTTGGGGAGTATTGTCATTCCCTCAAGCCCCAATGTCAACGTGCTGCAACTTTTCGTGGAGCTTCTCCCTCCCCAGGATGAAATTCTAATGCCTAGGAGCCAACCTGTCACGTATTGGTAATATTGTTTGGGGGAATGGGTTCTCAGGCTGTGCATTCCTTCCTGGGTTGTGTAGTAGGGAAAACAAAAAGTGTTTTCTGGGAACAAAGGGCTGGCAAAACCCTACAGAAAACATTCAGGGAAAAGAAAGAAATTTTGTTTCTTGAAGTAACTAATTGGATGTTCGGTTCATGTTTTTGTTGTGGAATGTTTCTAGGAGCAAATGAAAGAGGGGTAATTCCTCCTTTTAGGGCTCAGGTTATTTCCAGACAATTTTCCAGGAGTGCAGCTGAGGCCAACCCATCCTCTTTGGAGCACTGTCCTCACAGTGCTGCAGGTGTGAGCACACACAGAGAGTCAGAGCAGTCCTGGGCCCCTGCATCCCACACTCTGCACAGTAACTGCAGAACTATGGCTGCTCACTGGAAGCTAAGAGCCAAATTTCAAACCCACTGAAACGAGGAAGAGATTTGCTCTCCTCACCTGAAATGAATCAGGGCCAGGCCTTTGTGACTTTTTAGCCCAACCAACTAAGGAATTAAATCAACAACCAAGTGAGCACACAACAAAACACCTTTCACTTAGGGAACAGCTGCTCCAACGGGGTCAAGGGCGCCAACCCACAAACCCAGCAGGCACAACCCACAGGACAGCGTTGGTCCAGCTCCTGGGGACACTCACGTGTTTGACTTCAGCTGCAGAACACGGAGTGACAGCCTTGGGCTGGCCCTGGAAGTGCTGACTGACAAAGCCCCCAACCCTGCAGTCCCACTGAGTCATATTGACTTGTTTATCTCACCCAACCCCTTGTACAGTGTGGATTTTTTATCTCAGCACTTGCAGTTGCACAGGAAATGGTTTTGGTTGTAATTTGTCAGAGTGAGTGAATAGAATGTGTTAATTACAGAAATGCTGCAAAAAAATCCTTTTATTTCTCATGGGTTTATAGCAGAGATGAGATCATGCAGTGGTGCTTATTTGTAATGGTTTGCTGTAATGTTAAATTACCTGTCCAATAAATAAATAGACAAATAAATAAATGGCTGTAACTTTTCAAAACACAGGCTATGAAACTTGACGAAACCCTTCTTGTAAGCTTTGATTTATAAAAACCTGGTTTGCATCTAAAGTCACAGCAAGAAGTAAAGGATTTGTTAAGTTGGTGAAATGACTCAGCTGATGAAGACAATTCCGCTCAGACATGCAATGTCTTCAAAGATACTGTGAAAAGGCTTTAAATTAATAATGGTACATAATGAAAAGAAATCTGGTCCCAGCCTGAGTTATAGAAAGGTTATTGTTTCCCAAGATATTTAGAAAAATTTCCTATTTTTCAGGGCTTCGGAAGATTTTTTTCCAAGAACTGTAAACAAAGAAATTGCTTTGAAATCAAAGTGGAAATATGAACAAAGGGATTATGCATTTTCTCTATTTCTACCCCTCGCTTTAAAGGAAAAAAAAGTCACTGAAAGTGATAAAAAAATACTAAAACCAGTAGCAGAATGGTAAAAAACCCTACACAAAACTGAAAATCATTCAACCAAATTCCACCACGAATTCTGGGAAATGGAGAAACCTCTCCCGTGTTCTTGTTCACAGCCAAGTTTGATGCAGACCTGTTTGTCCCTCCCCAGCTGAGCCTTTTCTGCTGTGTCAGCCTGAACCCTTCCCGTGCCTCTGGCACAGCACAGCCGCCCACGCACCAAATTTTGCAACAACCCCGCTGATAAGGGAGGGATTTCCACACTTGCCAGGCTCAAACCCTGAAAAGTGAAATGTATTTCAAAACTCTAACCTGTATGTGGTGTTTGGGACGTAGACATCCCTGGCAGGGAACTCCAGGATTTCTCTTGTAGGCCTGACTCTGCTGTCTGGGTAAAGCTTGACTTGCAGCAGCTCTGGGGTTAGGCAGTAGTGGGGGTTCTCTGGAGCTGGAGATATGTCTATCTTCAACTGAGCTGCAAAAAACAAAGGGATTTTATTAATTAATAAATGGAAATTAATTTTTAAAAGCGTAATCGTGCTTTGTTTCTTCAGGTTAATATCTTATATATTCATTAACATCCTATCTATGAATTTAATAAATCAACAAATGATAAATTACGGCCAAAGTGGATTTGTTAACAAGTTATCAGTGGCTCAAACTGATATCTAAGGCAACTGAGGGACCAGATAATAAGAACCAACAGAAAATATGCATCTTCACAAGTCATGGATGCTTTTTTCATAGGAAAACTGGGGAAATACAGTCCAGATAATGCTCCTGTGAGGCCTGACTATTGTTACAAACAAAACTCCATCAGAAGAAGGGTTGAAAAACCCTGAGATTGGTCAGGCTACAAAACAGAGGTGAACTGGGTGAACCAATCACAATATTCAAGTGCTTGGAAGGTTGAGGTCCCTGCCTGAGGCCAGACCAGATTCAGATTCATTTGCAGGAAGGTAATTCTGCAAAGTTTTCTTAATACCTAACCTGGCTGCAAGGCCAGCTGAGTGCTGGGCAGATGATCCAAGGAAGAGGCAGAATTGCTGTCCCTGGAGAGTTTTAAGAGCAGGTTAAGCAAATATTGTCAGGAATAGCACAGGTCAGGGACCAGCTTCGGTTTCTATTCCCCTTTCTCAAACAGAGGTGGAGCCTGTTCCTATTAACCAGGAGTGGGAGCCAGGAGAGAGATCTCCTTTGGGACAGAGAGTGGGAAACAGAGCTTCCTGGCTTTTGGGGTTTGCATCTTCTCCTCCCAGACACCACCCTCAGTGTGCCAGTGACAAACCTGCCCCACAACACCTTCAGTGCTCCTGCTGTCCAGGGATTGCTGTCGAGGACTTCTCTGGAGTGCCTGGGTGAGGAACCAACCAAATCCCTGAACTTTTGAGCCCCAAAGGGGCTGCCTGGATACCTGTGATGGGTCTGAGCCTGCGCAGCACCGACGAGGGACGTCTCATGTCAGCCAGGAACTTGTACAGGTCCTCATCGCTCAGGCGATCCCCCTCCTGCTCAGGGTGCAAGGATTTGGTTACCCAAACCACCCTCCAGGGCTGCCAGAGAGCCAACAAACCCTCTCATCCCACAGGCTCTTCCCTCTGACATCAAAGTGTCCCTTCCCAGAACAAGGTGTTAACATTAACGTGCTAAATTACACTTCATTTCTCCATCCTTTCCCCTTCTTTCATCCCTTATTAATCATCCTGACAGCTGCAGGAACTTTTAATTGAAAGCCTTTTCTCTCCCCATCAATATTATCTTTTTCCAAACTGGAAATGGCTGCTAAAAGATTTCCCAAAAATACCCATTTTTTAGCAAGTGTAATAGTTTGAAAAAGGATCTGTCATTCAGCAGGTGATCCTCATTCCTTCTCCTCTGCCTTTCCTTTGGGATGAGCCCAGAAGAGCCTTATTTTTTGGGAAAAGTAGGAAGTGCAAGGAGTCTGCAGTCAGTTTTCCTTGTGCCACATTCTAACACAGCTCTAAAACTCAAATAGAGTTTTGCTGATTTTGGAAACATTACAGAAAATGTGACTCTGCCACCCCAAAAGCAGAAGAGATCTGATTTTAAAGGTAAGAAATCACAACATTGAAAAAGAAAAAAAGGAAATGGAAGGAGAAAAACACTGCACAATGTCCAACTAATTATACCTAACAGGAGAAAAGGAAGAGAAAAAATGCCAGGATCAAAAATTTAAAATCTTAAATTAATGTTTGGCAGCTTTTAAAGGACAAATTAAATAAAATGAGCTGCTTCAAATTAAAAATAACCTCAATGAAGTAAATAAATACGTGTTTTTGTAAATCATTACTAACTTAGTGACCAGTTTTTCCTTAACTAGATGTGGCATTAAGCAAATCTTAGAGAATGGTTTCCGCTCATAACTTTATGCTGAGCTTAACTAAAAAATTTGTTCCCTTTAATCATCTTTTCCACTCCTCAGGAAAATCCCAAACTCTGGCTAAGAGGAGCTGCCAGTCAGCAAAGCAGCATCACAAGTAGAATGCTTTGTTTTCCTCGGGGATCCCTGGATGTGTCCAGGGAACTGATGCCAGCCTCAAATCGCTCTGAGGAACCTGTTCTGAGCCTGCTGATGTTTCAAACACCCAGTGAAAGCAAAGGAGTCAAGTGCCCATCCTAATAAAGGCTGTGAAATCCCCAGACTAGGACAAATTCCTGGAATACACTTGGGCACACACTAAGCCAAAGGAGTTATCCTCAGTTTTTGTGAGCCTGTTCCTAAAAGGGAACTTTTGCAAATACATTCACCAAAAGGCCAGGCAGTGATTTTTCCAATGCACATTAGAAAAATATGGAGCAAAATAAACTGATCTTCTTCTGGGAAGGCCCAGTTCTGTGAGGTTTAAGTCATTCTGCTATAAGGATGCTTTAATCTTCAAGTCAAAAGCAGCCAATAATTTCAATGAAGTTATTCCCAGGAAATTTATTGCAAGAATCCACTGATTGACTGTGGATTCTCTACTGTCAGAACTAATATATGATACAATATTATGTAACATGTAACTGAAAGAGAGTAGGTTTAGATGGGATATTAGGGAGAAATTGTTCCCTGGGAGGGTGGGCAGGCCCTGGCACAGGGTGCCCAGAGAAGCTGTGGCTGCCCCTGGATCCCTGGAGGTGTCCAAGGCCAGGCTGGACAGGGTTTGGAGCAACCTGGGACAGTGGAAGGTGTCCCTGCCCATGGCAGGGGTGGCACTGGATGAGCTTTAAGCTCCCTTCCAACTCAAACCACTCTGTTATTCCATGATAATGAATATATAATATAATAAACCCCCTGAATGCTGCTCCAAGATTCCCTGTGATCGGGGAACAGACATTAAATGCAAATTAATCACTCAGCGATCTCACACGATCCAATCCCTCTGTCCAAGAAATCCTTCTGTCCTTACTGAGACCTTTTGCTGCCATACCTGTTTGAAGAAGTTTGTCACTGTCAGGGTGGCTGGTCTGAAGCTGGTCAGGTTGCAGGCCTCATCCCCACTCGTGGTTCTCTCCAAGGAACGCCTCCCCACGATGCTGGAATTCCGCCTCTCCGACCACGACCCTTTACGTTCTGCAAAAAACAACAGTGAAAAGGGCGAGGAATTAGAAAATAAAGAAGAAAAACGACAGTCCAAGAGGCTGTTTTTGTTCCAAGCAGGATTTTCTGCACAGGAAGAGCAGAAGGAATGATGCCGTGAGGTGACAGAAGAGGTGGTCATGCTCAGGCAACCCCACTCCGGAGGCATTGGGAGGCTGTGGAGCACAGCTGACTCCTGCTCCCCTCACAGCCACTTCACCCCAGTGCCTTCCTGCTGTTATAAAGGTCTTTATCATGCTGAGATTTATGTATTTCCCTTGCTCTGAAAGATGATGAAGTTGGCAGTTTTGGGGATGCTGAAGAGCAGTTTCGGATGAGCTATGTGCCTCGCAAAGATTAATCCACTCCTTTGGAAAATGTTCATCAGCCTGTAACGCTCCCTCAGTCTCACCAGCCTGGTTTTAAATAATATAACAGATGGTTTGCTTGTAAAATCCTTGAAAGATAAATCCATTTGTTACCGTGGACTTTTCTGTTTTAGTTCAACCATGACCCCAGACTACCAGGGCAGGGAGAGGAAAAGCGATAAGAGGAGCAACAGCAGCTACAGGATATGAACCAAAACCTCTGGATTTGCCCCCGGTTCCCTCACGCAGATGCCAAGTCCTGTACCTCCTGTGCCAACTTCAACTTCTGTGGAATCCCTCTCCAAGCTGCCAGCACTGCTCACAATGTTCATGAGGTGAATGGCTGTCCAGGCAAAAGGCATCCGGTACTTCCCGAGTCTTTGGCAAAACTGTTCTGCCTGGCCTTTCAGTTTTTCCAACTTCTCCTTGTTCTGTGAAGAAAATATTCAATCCAAGAGGTCAAAAGGAGAGGAACAGGATCAGAGGTTCATTTAGCAAAAGCAGTGAGGAATGATGGTGCCTTTTCTAACTCCCTAATTCCAACCGTGTGTTTCGGTATCGCCTTCCAGAGGAGGAGCACCGAGTGTTGGGAAAATGCAACTTCTGCTTCCCAAAACAGGCCACCAGAGGACAGTCAGAACAGTCTTTTATGTTCTTAACCCTCCTGAACAGCCTGTCAAATCCCAGCGAGCTCATCTGCCCACTGTTCCTTCAAGAAAATGTGAATTTCCCCCTGTGAAGTGTGCAATGGCCTTTCCCAATGTGCTTTCATGCAGCAGGTGCTCAGATCGTCGGGAGTTGTGTGGGAAACTCAAAGCATTCCTCAAATAAGGAGTATCACACTCATTTTGTTGAGGAGGAAAAGGGAATAAAAGAGCATTTTTCCATAACTCTGCATATTAAAGAGCAATTTGTAGAGCTTTAGGGAGGAAATATTCTATTAAGAGGTTGATGAAAACTAACAAATCATCCAAGCTCCTTTGGGGAAGCCTAATGGAGAGGCTGGGATCACAAGAAGGGCTGGAACCTCTGCTTTGCCCTTCACCCAGCCCTCATTTATTACCCTTTGATCTCCACTTGGCTCAACCCAACTGCATATGAAATTAGGAACCATTTTTGAGACTCTTTCAGAATCAGGCAGAAGGGATGGGGTTAAGCTGCAGAAACAGTGGAAAAGTTGAAATTTTTACTGCAAATTCCCATCAAAGGCTGCCTTCCCTTGACCCAGCTGATCCTTTGGGACAGGGAATCACAGATGACTGAGCTTGATGGGAACCACAAATCTCCCCTGACAGCCACAAAAGCTGGTGACCTTTAACTACTCTACCCCAATAAGGCATCAAGACTCAAAGGCCTTTGGCTCTTTTTTGGCCTTTAGAATGGGATTAGATTCTTAATTTAAAATGGATCCTTGTAAAGACAGGAACAGTGTCAACAGCCCAAGGGAAAAGAAAATATGCTTCATTTTTATCAACACACCAAAAAAATCCTTACCTTTGCTGCATCAGATTCTTTAAAAATCATATAAGGCTCTGCACACTCCCCAATATCTCCCTGCTGTAACACTTTCTCCAGCTGAGAAGGGAAAATGAACCAGTATAAGGACATTTATCCAGAAAGGATTGATAAATTGAACAAACGCAAGGAAACAAAATATTCCTTCACAAGAGCAAAAGCCTGGCGAGTCCTTGTGTAAGAAACATTTCCTGCAGAACTTTGTACGCTGCCTGTGAACTGAAAATATATCCTGAACCCCCCTTTTGACCACAGGATGATTTTTATCCAGAGTCCAGCCAAAAATCCTGACTCGAGCACCCACCTGAACGAGCAACATTTGTGCACTCGTTGAATCAAAGGAGAGAACAGAGAAAAACTTTTTATCTTTGTGTGCTTTATCCCAGGAGTGACCAAAGATGCATTTTATTTCAGTTATGGATCTCACTCCCTTTGCAATTTCAGCCCTTAAATACATCTGAAAATCTGGCTGAGGGGTGTGCATCCCTTTTTGAGATGAGATTCGGATCGATGGATATTTTTAAATCACTGGCTAATCTGTCATTTGAAGGAGTCAGCACATTGTTTTATATGAAAACCAAGGTCAAGCCCCAGAAAACTGATTTATATCATCAAGCAAACCTTTGTGTTCTTTCCCTTTTCAATGCACTGAACTGGTTCTGTTACAAAGGAACTTGAGTGAGAAGAGCTGAAATAAAGCAGCACTGCTTACACTTCTGAGAACACAATTTCTATTTTGTTTGAAATAAAAACCAAAGAGACCATGATAATTTCCATTTCCCTGGCATTTCTTACCTTTATTACTAGAAAGACATCTTGAGAGGGGTAGGTGATAGAAAAGATGGCAGATCTGGCCAGGGTGGAAATAGCAGCAGGGGGGACATGAGGCCGGAGCATTCCCTTCATTTGTTCAGAGTTCAAATCAAAGTAGAAATTCTCTGAAATCTAAGGAAGAAAATTGGGTAGTTTCAAGCATTAGTTACACCTTTTATTTTATAAATTCTTCATGAATGCAGTTTTAAAACACGTGTTAAAAACTCCTCATTTCAAACCACGTATGAAAAGAAAGAAAGAAAAAAAGCCTTTTTGATTAACAACTCAAGGCAGGACAGTGAGAAAGGAAATGGAGGAAACAACACAAACCACCTCTAAAATTTCCTCCAGCTCCTCTAAGGTGTGTAGCTCCATCACAGGATTAGGAATTACCACTGTCAGCTGAAGTGAAAATACTAAAATATCCAAATACAAACAGAAAAAGAAAAAAAAAAACAACACCTCTTGAAAGACAGACACGGAGTTTTCTACCCTGAAACACCACATCTTTGACTGCAAAGCTTCAGAGCCAAAAGGATGTGAGCAGGTTACCAACACCAGAGGTCACTAAAGAACTTACTACGTTAGAGCCAAAAAAAAAAAGGAGTAATGAGATGATAAAATTGGCTTATGAAATGTGATTTAAATATTAAACAAAGTTCACATAATATTCCACATACTCTCATCTACATAACTTAAATCTCAATGCATTAAATTCGAGTCTTAAAGAGATAAATGTCAAAATGCATATTTTTAACATTTTTCTCTCCACTACTGCTAATATCTTGAATAAGGAAAACTAAGAGACTCTTTAAATATTAAATACAGAACATAAATAGGTGAATAAATGTATTTTGCATTCCCTATAACTTAAGGTCTTGAAAAGACTCCTCGGTTTTGTTTTGATTTTAGCAATCTTAGCCTGCGTGACTTTCTTGTGCATTATTAAGTGTTGCTTGGGCCCGTGCCACGCTGAATCACCAAAAAGAGATTAAGAAAGTCATAAAAACCTAATCTGAATAAAAGGTTTCAGTTACCTTCCTCTCTGGGGAAGAGACTTTTGAAAGCCAAAACTGGACTCTCTCTCTCTCTCTCTCTCTCTCTATATATATTTATTTTGATTTCAGGCACCCACATATTATCTAGTATTTTTAGAAGAGTGGTTACACCTCAACTGCTTTACCAAGCAGAAGAGGAACACACAAGATGGTTCATGAAATGCCTTCCTCGTTCTTCCAACCTCCGTGTCACTGTCCTCTTAAAAGCTTTGCCACCACAATTAATTCCTCCATTTTTGTTTTCAAACACAGCTTCGGTGGAAACGTCACACTCAAGTAATGAAAAACCTACCTTCTTCTTTTCTTTAACATCATACAAAGCCAAACTCGCAAAAATGGGCTCAATTTCTATTTCAAATCTTGAAAAGAAAGAAACGTAAAATCAGTTTACTTGAATTTTGTCAGAAGGAATAAACCAACCCTGTCCCCAAATCCTCCCCGAGTGATGAGGACTGAGACATCAGGGACAGCTGAGCCAACATAAGGGATGGCTGCTGCTTCCAAAGGGATCTTGTTTCCCAATTTCCACCCCGCTCCTGTCCTGGTCTCTTCCACAAGGACCATGCCAGTGCTCCCTGGACCTTCTAAAAGCCATTTGACTCATTGAAAGCCAAGCAAAGTGGCCCAAGAGCTTCCTCAGAGGGAGAGGAATTATTAATTGGGATAACTGGAGCACTCAGCTCCCCTGGTTCCCTGGAGAGGCTCATTTCCTATGCTGCCCTGGCTAAATGGCCAACTGCTCCTCTCAGCATTGCTGAGCAGAGAGCTCCTGCCTCTGCACACTCAGGGACAGCTATTTTGGCAATTTTCAACAGGTAAATGTTGTCAGAAAACACCAACAGCTCAAAAATTCCCTCAGAAAGGCGCCAACTTTTTGCAGCAACTGTTGTCCGGTGTTTATGCAAATTCCAGCACTCCCAAAAAGAACACTGGCCTACCAAAGAGAGCTGAACTTATTGTTACATCACCTGGGGAGTTAAAGGAATTTAAAACCCTTCAAAACCTGTCCCTGCAACACAGTGAGCAGGGGCTGAAAGGCCCCTCCCCTGTCTGCACAGCCTCCCCACTAAATTCCTGCCCCATCCACACTGGGATCCCCCCACACCCAGCCCTTGCAGAGAGCTCTCAGCTTCTCAGCCTGGAACTCCTCCTTCCAACAGGGAGAACACCACCAAACAGGTGTTTTCTCTAGTTTTGCAACAAAGCTGAGATTAACCTGGAAATGACCCTGCTTAGGTCACCTGAGCCTTCTCCCCGGGGAAAACGTCCTTGTTTTGTGCCACTGGGATGGCACAATCTTGGATTACATCCCTGAGCACGGGCTCAGAGATTCCCAGGTACACAAGCAAACGTGTAGCTGGGCAGATTTGCTATAAATTTGCAGTCAGCAAGAGATGCTTAAAGAGCAGAAAACATTAATTTCCAGCATCTAACTTATTTATGCTAAAGACAGCCTCCTTTGGAGAGAAAGCTGCACTGCTACTGCATATTATGTTGTTCCAGTTCATAAAAGGCTGCAAAATCAGTTCATCTCTACGGCTATATTAGGTCCTGGAGTACTCTACGAGCAGGAGATATGTCCCACACATATATCTCAGTTATGAGCAGCAACTGGAGCTCTCTAATAAGAAGGGTTGACCTAACTGAGGACACAGAAGATGAATACAGCAGTGTGGAAAATCAGTTTTGTACTTTATTTCTCCAAGGGAATAACAGTAAAATTTTACCTTGTGTTATTAGAGAAGAGTTATAGGCAATGAACCAGCTGCAGGTAACCCTATATTCAGGAGCTCCACTTCATTAAACTTGTTTAACAGGTTTCTATTCCTCCAGTTAATGCTTACTAAGTATATAAAGTCTTCACTCTTAAAGGGACACAGTCAAGGTTGTTGAGCCTAAACTTTGGCAAATCTTTGGTTGCCTTTATGTTTTTAAGGCTCGAGCATTTTTAATCTCTCAATTTAATCTTAAACTTCCTCGTCAGGGAGGGGAACACCAGCGACTGGCCAACGTCAGAGCCCTGGGGGAGAGCGTGGTGAAGCCTCGTGTCACGTGCCAGTGGCATGGAACAGGCAGAGCTGGAAAGCAGCAGGGAGAAAAGCCAAGGGAGGTGGAGATGTTTCCTGTCACACCAATCTGCAGGAAGTCTCGGAGATACAACCGTGTAACTCAGCCTTTATAAAATCAACCTGCAAGCCTATGACCAAACAGTGCAATGACCCTGCCAGGGTAATAAACAAGGCGGTGGAGTTATTCCTGATGCACGTGGATGCAGGAGCAGGTTTAAATTCTGCATTTCTGCAGTGTAGCTGTCTGGTGGAGTGGTACTTACTTCAGGGACAAACACTTCACCAGGAGTCTTTGGCCAAAGTGTTCTTTGGGTACTTCAGGGACACTGAGTCTCTCTATGGGCTCCTCCTGGAATTAGAGACACAACCCCTGTACAAACCACCAGCAAACAAATGGATCACTTTTTACTTCTAAGACACGGCACCAATTTAATCCGAGGCTTCCCAGCATGGTGCATTCAGCAGCAGCAGCTATAAATATGCCAAATTAAATCCCTTTAATGTTCCTACATTACTGGGGATTGCATAACCGTAAGGGAAACCCAATCTTCAGAAAGGAATATCTATGGGCAAGACAAAATGCTGAAAAACACAAAATAGCTGCAGTTCTCACGGATGTTAAACACAGGTGATCTTAAATCCTTTAAATTCGTGACAGACTGACAGCTCTCACATTCCCTACACCCTTCACTTTTTTAGTCTCACCCACACGTGTTTAAAAATACCTCATCTGGTGCTGGGTGTAGTGCAAAAAGCTCCTTGTGCCTACTGGACTTCCTCTGGTCCTCGTTGTGGTGGTCAATCTCCTCGTTTGGGGTTCTGTCCAGCAGGTTTGGGAGCAGGGCATCGGGCAGGGAGTTCTTCAGATCGAAGATGCTGCAGGCCCAGCTGCCCCGGGGAGTGTCGTCGATCGACATTGAGCGTCGCTTAAGGTCATCCTGAGAGCCAACAAATTAAAAGCAACTTATAATGGGAAAAGGACTGCACTTTTAAAGCAGGACTATAAATTAGGTTTTATGCAGCGAGGTTTTAAAGGCACATTACTTGTTCGTCCTGGTAGCTGTTGCCATCCGGAGCTTCGTCAGACTCGAAGATCTGTTTGGGGAGCCCTTTTTGCCTCTCCTTCTGTTTGTCCAAGGTGTTGGGATTGAACCCAGTTCCCAGCTTGTGGTATCTGCAAAGAGAGTATTTCAAATGCGTTCTCAGCAGCCCTTTTGACCCCGACCCCAGCAGCAGCACCCCCGAACAAACCCAGCATTATCAGCGTGGGTCCTCCCGAGGCAGGAGCTGCTCTCTGCAAACACTATTTCCAGTCAGCTCCACTGGAGCTGGGGCATAATCCAACAGCCACTATTCCAGCACTACAATGTGACTCTGTTCATCTATAAAGCCACTCTGGGTGATGTCAAAAGGAGGATTATCAAGGGCCAATTAAAGTCATTGTAAAATGTGCCATTGTGATGCCAAGCTAAAAACAGGCCGGGAACACGAGGGCCGAAGGCCAATGGTTCTGCTGGAGCAGGAACTGACTTGGAGCAGATAAAATGATTAACTGGAAAACCAAAAACACCAACTCAGCAAAGTCCTGAGCACCTCTGGAGAACAACTTTCCAACCCTGACTAAAACAAGTGTCCTCCCATAGCATCTTTGTAGGGAAAGTGGGTCCTTCAGAGCTGTCCAGGGTGTGAGGGCTCTTGCAAGTGAACAGCCTGCCTGCTGTGCTGACAGGAGCAGATCTCTTTGACTAACAAATTTCTGGGTGCCAAATGTCACCACGTCCGTATTTACACACACACACACACACGGACAGAGCCACGGTCTCCCTACAATACTCACTCTAAGTCAGTTCCAGGGATCACATCTAGAATTAATTGTTCTTGCCATGCCCTAAAGTTACTAAAGTTACCACACAGGGATGCTCCAGACATGGCAAAACCACGGACATGCTAGCAGTGAATGAAGGAAGGGAAAAGAAAAAGGAGGAATGCATTTTCCTTGCTAGGCTGTAACTCCTGAGAGCTGAACAATAGGATCTGTGTAATCCTCACCTGGATGTCTGCATTTCCATCCCAGCTCCACCAACGAGTGTAAATCCACTCTAATTCACACCTGACTTCCTCAGTCTGGCACACAGAAATTATGCCACAAGCTTGAAATCAGAATATGCTGGTGGGTTTTTTTCAGGCCAGTGAACTTATTCACCTTTTCCAGTATCATTAAAGGAATTACTGAATGGTGGATTTCCCTGCCCCAAAAACATTTTGGTTACAAAGAACTGCAGGCAGAGATGGACACGAAGATTACTTCCCCTGCAGTGGGGAAGAGAAGGATGGAATGTCACAAGTCATGTTCTTCTAATCCAGAAGAGCTGGGATTTGTGCCCCTGGAGCTAGCCAGAGCACTTGGAGCCACGCAGTGGGATGGATGAAGAGGAAATTGTTGGCATCCTTACTTGAAAAACGATTCAGTCCTTCCCAGCTGAACTTTTGGGTTCTTCCCCTGCTCCAGCAGTAACTCTTCTCTTTCTGCCCAGTCCACTGCCATGATTTTATCCAAGCAGAAAGTGCTATGACTCTCAGAGGACAAAAACCCACCCAAATAAACCTCATCAGAGCAGGAATGCCAGCCAGGAATTCCAGGTACCAGTGAAAGCCACAGAGAAACCAAGAGTGGGTGGCTGGGTAGGTCACACTGTCCAGGTCTGTGGCGTATCCAAGACTCTGCTGCCGAGGCTGGGAGTTAATAAAGCATCTCCCTCCCTCTTGGCTTCCTTTCTGGGTGGGTTTTTTTTATTTTGGTATGAGATTACAAAACACTTTTTTTATTAGGTCACGTTAGCAGCGCCAAGCACACCCTGAGCATCCCCTCAAGTGGCTCTCAGGACAACATTAAACCAGTGAATTGTAGCAACTGCCACAAGGGCAGAGCTGGAGCTGCAGTCGAGTCATCTGTAGGTGATACACATCACATGGATCACTTACTCCTTGACAGCAGCTCTTGAAGTCATCAGACTTCCAATCATCCGAGAGAGCCTCTGCTCCAACTAAACCCTCTGCAGAAACCTTCCTGCTAATTTGCATGGAATAATCAATGCATGCCCATCCTCTGAACTGTTAACTCATTAGGTAAATGTTGTGATGGTTCAAATATGAACAATTATTTATTTGAATGATGTACTTTCCCCAAGTCTCTTTGGGAGCCAGTGGAAGCTGCAGAGGGCACCCTGTCTATCACAGGGTTGTGACTGCACGTAAATCTTACATCATTGCAAAATTAATGCGACTGCTCTCTAAAAAGAACTAAAAACAGATGGAAAAAAGAAAGAAACAAATGCTGAAAGTAATTTTACTTGTCCACGTTCCCTAATTGCTCTACCATGGTAAAGGAGCAACTGTGGACTGAAATGGCCTAGATTTTCCAAAATGCCCCAAGGAGTTTTGACGTCCAAGATCCAATTTTCCAAACACAAAGCATCAGTTCAGCCGAACCAGGCAACTAAAAGCCAGAGCATATGGACTCAGCAGCCAGGACAGTGTTTCTGAGCCTCCTTACAGCACTTGGCCAAAATGTAAACATGAACCAAAGGTGCCAAACACCCCAGGGGAACTCACTTTCTGTTCACGATCGCCCAGTCCTCCGTGTAACTCCTGACGCAGTCCCTCACGTGAGGGTCCATCTCGCTGTGAAAAGAACAAAGAACGAGAATCACGGAGATGATGATGATTTCTTAAACATGTATTTAATTCCCTGGAGCATCACTAGGGTCACCTCCTACCCTACCTCTCCTCGGGCACGGCCGACACGAGCGTCCGGCACTCCCGGGGGGTGTAAACCACCTCAATGTCATCGGGGGGAAACTCCAGCAGGTCCCGCAGGGGCCCCGACTCCACGGCCAGAGGGTGGGTGATGAGATAGTCCTCCAGGTCCACGGGGTCCACAGCTTCTGTGAGAGGCACCTGGGAACACACAAACCACCACAGGGAGGGTCTCAAACCAAGGTGGAATAAAGGAAAATCACAGGCGCAGCTTCTGCTCTCTTTTTGAAACCAGTTCTTCTGCCTCGTTGAGGAGTTTGATGCAACATCAGGTGATTAACCCCAGTGGTGTTAACCTCAGCTAACACACATCACAGAGCTGGTTTTCGTGTCTTATCTTTTATCTGATATTCCTCTGCGTGTTTCTCTGGTGCCTACCATCACCGCCTAGAAAATACAGCTAGAGCCAGAAAAGGTTACACCTATTTTCAAGAAATTCAACAAAAGAAAACTTAATACTTTATTTCCCATCTATCTGCCCCTGGATTTGTTTTTACCAGGCCCTGATCACAAAGGGAACCTTGACCCTGATCCAAGATGCAGGAACCCTTCCTCCCTCAGGCAGGAATCCAGAGCAAGGCCTGATTTACCAGGAACTCAGGCAGCCACACAACTCTGAAGACTAACATTATTTTGAATTAAACCACCTCTCTGGGGAACACAAAACACAATGTTCACCTACCACAGGTACAAGTTGAACCACCTCTTCTCCCCTGATATTAGAGCCTTTAGTGCCACGATGACTCTGCCCATGCCAGGAAGGGACACTGCCCTCAATAAAAGGGATGCTTAAAAATCATCTTTACTGGGCACAAAGCCTTTACAGGAAGCACAAGGAATGACTGAACACGTGCAGGGAAACAGTAGATTTCACTGGCAGTGCTGATCTCACCATGCCGAGCTTTTTTTAGATACATGAAAAGAAAATTTGCATAAACTGGATACATACTCACATTGCATAACTTGTATTTTTACATATTACATTATATAAATACATATAAATATTCTGATATGAGATCATTATGCTATGAGGCTATACATAAACATAGACATTAAGAAAATGAAACACTAAAAACAAGTTTTGAGGAAGCTGTCTCTACAGCAACTGACAGATTTCCTAGAATTCCCTGGCACATGCCAGTGAGGCTGAGTGTCTTAACAAGAGTCCCAAAAACACATCCAAATTCAGCAGTTTTCTCTACTAACTTCCCCTTTCCTGCCATCCAGATGATTTCTGTGAACAGGGAACTATCCTGTAGCTCGTGCTGGAAATTACTTTTAAAAGAACACTCAGTACTTCAGTTTTAAATGCGGTTCTCAAAAATATTGCTACACAAATCCCAAATTCCAGTCTTAAAACGATTGCCAACGGGTTCTGAAATGAATCAGCTTTTTATTCAAGGAAAAAGACTTGGCTAACACAGAGGGTACTGAAAGAATCTCCCCACCACAACCAACCTCAATGAATACTGCAATTTTTTTAGAAGGCAAATCCCTTCAGCAGGAAACCAGCGTGACTCCAAGGAAGTCAGGGGGGTTGGACCAGACGACTTTTTGCCAGATGAGAATCTGGTTCACCAAAAAATACGCGATGTCTAGAAACGTAGTATTTGGTTCTGCAATTTAGGTACAATAAACAAATTTATTTCTGTGTAAAGAAACATCAAAAGAGTCGCAGAAGGGTTGGAAGGGACCTTAAAGACCAGCTGGTTCCAAACCTCTGCCACGGGCAGGGACACCTTTCACAAGAAGATGAAGATCATCGCTTTAACTCTGATCCCATCACCTTTTCACCCCTTCTAATCCTGAACTCTCGAAATGGACTCGAAGTAGGTGATTTTGGAGAACTTTGGAAAACACAAACCAAATACTTTCCAGTGTTTCCATCGCCGCAAAGCTCACGATGAGCAGAACTTGTCGCTGCTCCTTCCCACATCACAGCTGACGTGTCACCACCTCACCCTGCTCCTTACAAACAGACAGAGCAGCTCCATTTGGCACGAGATCCCTGACAAATGTACAGCACTGAGGGGTGACAGCTTTTCCTTAAGGAATTGCTACAGGTGCCTGTTGGTTCACAACTGCTGCAAACTTCCCCTGCCGCTCTGCGTCACATCGCCCCTTCCACTGACAAACCTCAGAACCAAAGAGGAGGAACCACCCAGCAATGGAGACTCCTTGCAAATGAAGATTAAAAATAACAAAATCACTGGGGAAAAGCTCCAGAAGCAGTGGGTGTCCAGAGGTGCTGGGAAAAGCATCCCTTCACATCCTCCCGTGGTCAGTGCGGAGCTCCGTCCATGCAGCGATGCTGCTCCGTGCTGGACACTGACAGCACCTCCCAGAGGGGTGAGGAAGCCTCAGAGGGTGACTTAAAGCTGCTTAGCTGACCCTATTTTTAAGCCCTAACATTTTAAGCCTTACTTTTATTCCTCCTTCTGACCTCCTTTCCACACTGGCAGCTCCAAAGATGAGGGATCATCCCAAAGTGTGGGAAGATTGCCCGTGCAAGTGTTGTTTGTTTTAATCTGCACAAACTCATTTACCTGTGATTCTCCAACACACAGGAACCTTCCCCTCATCCCTTCCCATCTTTCCACTCCACTCATCCCGATAAACAGAACCACAAAAAGATGAGGAAGAACCTCTGTGTTAACTCAGAGCTGAGGGGGACGCGCGGGACCGAGGGCGTGAGACTGTCACAGCCCAAAGCACACCGCGTCTCCTCACCCCTGGCATTTCACATCTCGAATTCCCCTTGGCCAACAGGAGCACTGTAACGTGTTGGACACGAGATGAATGAACTGTGCACACCAGTCAGAAATCACCCCTGGAGTGCAGAAAGGCAGGCAGTGCTGAGGGGCTCTCCGTGAGCTCCAGGGCTTTCCAAGCCCTTCACACATCTCAGGATTAGGCCCAAGGTTGCACTTCACAATTTTCCAGTTTGTCTCTTCGGGTAACTATTGTACCATGAAGATGTAAACAAACATAAAAGTCAAACCCAGAGGCCTGTGTTAGACTCACCATCTGTGCAGCCAGAAATACTGTCTAGCACCTGAGTAAACAGGCCAAACATAAATTCATGGGTATGGAGAGGAACTACTTGGTGTCAGACTATTGGCAGATAAAAGGCAAGAACGTTATTTTAGGCTTCAGATATTTGTGGGGGAAGAAGTGATGAAAGAGGAGGAGGAGGAAAGAAGGATGAATAAACGCACCAAAAGGAAAATGAACCTAAATGATGCCCCCATGTGCCAAGAGAACCACGAGAGCTCCTCTCACGGCTCTCACTGTCCACGGTTTAACCTTTCCCCTGTCCTGCTTCACGCTCCAGCATCGCTCCAAAGGCCTGGATGGGGACAAGGAGACGCAAAATACCAAGGTGTTTTGGTTTGAGACAAAATTCAGAGGAACGCTTTGGGAGGAACGTGTCCTATACGGAAGGCAGGTTACAGCCACTCTTCTACCAGATGCAGGAAAAAATTTCTTCGAAGGAAAGTGAAAGAAGGGAAAAAAAACCCAATTTGTTTAACAAACACACAGGAAAAGAATAACGCTAAATAATAAAAGCTCTCGCTGCAGGAGAGAAAACCTGGGAAGATTTGAGAGTCCTTTCTGTGACTGTGGTCTCCCTCTCTCTCTTCTTTGGAGCTGGGTTGGCTTAAGCCCCTCCAAGCTGAAATATAAAGTTTCTCAATAAAATTCTAACGTTATTATGTTCTGAACAGTTAAAAAAAACCCAAAAAAACAAAGTCCCAAAAAACCAAAAGAGTTTAATTCTCCATCTCCTTCTTCCAAAAAAAAGAGCTAAAAGCCAGAAAAAGCAAAAAAGTACTTGCCGCTGCTCTGCAACAACAGCAATTATCTTATCCCCTGTCCTTAAACACAAAAACTATTTTATAAAATTTGTCTAACTTTTTTTCTTTCTTTTGCACCCAATTTTAAAGATACAAAAACCCACAAAAATCATGCCTAAACATAAAGCAAACAATAAAAATTACACACCATAAAGTCAGCCCAAAACACAAGGGCTATTCCTGTGTTACCTGGCCAAAGCATCAGTCACCTGAAATTGCCACACAAACCCATGAGGTGAAACGTGCACACTGGAGGCGTTGAACAAGGCCAGATAAAGACCAGGTTACCCAACCTTCATCATCCCAATCTCCTCATCCCAACCTCACTGCTGCTGGAGGGGCAGAACCTGCTCTGTCATCTCACCTCCAGCCCAGCTGACCTCCCGTGGCACCAGGAAAAACAAGGAGGCACCCAACAGCTGTTTGCCCTGGCCTGCAGGATGGGGACACTTTGGTACAGCTCATCTCAGCTATCAAAGAACTGCCAGTCCCGGCAGCTGCACATGAAAAGGTTTGAAATGTGCTGCAGCAGGAAGGGGGAACAGCTGAGCAGGATAAAGCTGTGCTCTCCCACAGCCCTGCTTGCTGGCAGCCTGCAGACGCGGCCATCTTCAGTGCAATCTTCATCCTGCTCCCAGGAAAAGCCTTCTCCATTCCTCCTGACAGCTCCGGGCAAGCAACAGGAGGTGTCTCCTCCACAGAACACGGCCACTTCTCCTTCACTGGACTTCCAAAGGCAGGAGAACAATTGCAGGCAAGTATTTGCAAACATGCAGTCTACCTACCAAATGGGTAATCACAGAATCCCAGAGTGGCTTGTCCTGGAAGGGACCTTAAAGCTCATCCTGTTTCAACCCTGACACCTTCCACTATCCCAGGGTGCTCCAAGCCCCAATGTCCAGCCTGGCCTTGGACACTTCCAGGGATCCAGGGGCAGCCACAGCTTCTCTGGGCACCCTGTGCCAGGGCCTGCCCACCCTCGCAGGGAGGAACTTCTTAATATCTAATCTGAATTTCTCCTCTTTTAGTTTGAAACCGTTCCCCCTATCACTGTCTGCCTGTGTAAAAACCCACTCTCCTTGTTTTTTATAAGTCCCCTTTAAGGACTGAAAGGCCTCAGTGTTGTCTCCTCTAATAAACCTAATGGGGAATTCTGGAGTGTTACTGCAAGAAATCCTTGCCAGGGGGTCCATTTCTGTTGAGTTTATTAAGACCTTCCAGAAATCAAACTTTGCAAGAGCCCTGAGTATCTTCCCCACCAAGACTACAGAATAATGTAAATTAATGGCAAATACATGCTAAAAATATGCAAAGGAAACCTGCTCCCAGAATTGCTGCTCTTTTAAAAAAATACCCTTTGATTTTGTGCAGGCTGTAATTACAGATGAAATTTTGGACATCCTTTCAGACAATGCCCTAACACGGTTTTCACTCAGTGTTTATCCCACGACCAGGCACTGCCACCTCACTCGTGGCAAGCGCCGTTCTGATGCTATTAAAATCTACAGGGGGACTACATGGGGAGAAAGGGCAGCTCAAGATGAGTAAGAGGGGCATAACCTGCTCCCTGCCAACATAAACACTGTGTTTATCACAGCACTGATAAACTGAAAGCACAGAAGAAATCAAACGGAACCCTCTCCTTCTCAGACTTAAAATTACCCAAACCAAACCCATCACCTGGAAATAACAATTCTGCATGTCCTTAACCTGTCCAGAGACACGTTCAACCAGTTCACTCAGACAGCAGCCTGCTTGGTTTGGCTTCTCTAACCCATTGAACAGGCAGTTTCCAGAGGTGCACCCGTGCTGCTGCAGTTCTGGCTCTCAGCACTCGCAGGACAAAGCCCTTTTTCAAAGGTTTACAGCCCTCCTGCAACGGGGACACTCAAGCTTTCTTCTTTAAGGTTGTGTTATTCTTCACTGTTACATCCCCTTAAAAGCTGGAAAATAAAACTGCGTTTCCTATCGACTTTGCCCTTCTCCAGACAGCAAACATTGTATTTTTGTGGAGTTTTAGTGCACGTGTCTCTCTCCTATTTATTTCCTCCTTTGGAGCACCTACCTGGATCATCACCATCACTTAGGAAAGCACCTGCACAAATCTGCAGGAGCCTCAGTGAGGGGATGTGGCATCACTCCACGGAGGGTAACACAAACCTTCCTTCACTTTAGCCAAGCATCCCAAGGACTCGGGAACAAAGGGATAACGTGCAGGGAAAGCTACACCCAGGGCACCACGCTGCAAAGCTCACACGAGGAAACAAGAAATACAACGCAGAGGTCAGGGCTGTACAAGAGCTGCTCTGTTGTGGCATTCCTGGGAAGAGCCTGGACAGCCTCCCCCCTTGTTCCCTGCCTTCCTGAGCCAGTGACACCTGTGCAGATGCCTGAAAACTCGAGATCCGCTCTCCAGGGCACTGCCCAGCGGCTCAGTACAGGAGCTCAGTAACAACTGGGGCAGAAAAAGGGACAATTATTATCTCCATCTCACGGGGACCGACTGAAGCACAGTGCCCTGACTGTCCACAGGCATTCCCAGTTTTGCCTGGAGGACTTTAGCCCATCCCTCCCCTGAACAAACAGCTGGGCACAGGGGATGTTTGCCCAGCTCACACGTGTTGTCCTGAGCACCGCGAGGAGTCTCGTGCGACACTCTGGAAGCAACACGCTCAAATCCCAGCTATGATTCTGCACTTTTCCAGCTCGTGTAGGACAGCACAGCCATGGAAAACAACATTCCCTCACATTTCCTTCTCCCTCCCTCACCTCTGCCCTCTCAAGATGCCCAATCCCACAGGGAGCCACGACAGCAGGGAGAGGTTTTGATGTGACAGCTTGGCAGGATGCATCTGGCGCAAGGAGGATCTGAACCCAAGCTGCTGTGGCCCAGTCCAAGCCCAATTTCCCTTTTGTCTCAAATGAGATGCTTAATTCCCGAGGGCAGAGACCCAGCCCCTGTGAGGATCACGGTACAATTGAGGGCTCTGTAAAAATGACAATGGCAAAGCGTGGAAGGTTGTGCCTCCTGCCTCCTGTGTGGGAGTAAAACTCCCTGGGAGGATCCGATAAGGGACCTTGAAAAATTAACCTTGCAGAGAGCTCCTCATCACAGGGAGGATCCTGACTGCTATTTTTACTTGGCAGCTAAAGCACTTCTTCAAAATCAGGGTGATATTTTCTTGCCAATTTTGAAATCAGGACAAAGTTCCATCTTAACTTCAATACCTCCTTAAATATTAAGCAATTTATAACGTGCTAAAACTGCAACAGATTGTGCCAAAGCTCCAAATTCTAAATTAATACCAACTTCCCACCCACTGCCTTCCCTGGGCAAAATCTTGGAAGGCCAGAAGCAGCAGATTAACATTTCAAAGCTGAGCCCCAGCTTTCTCTCAGCTATCTCTGGGTCTCCAGGGCAAACAGTCACTTCCCTTGCTGAGCAGTCAGGAATGCAGATGGCCTCTTCTTGCTGTGGCAAAACCCTGTCACCCTTAAAGGGATACTGGTATCTCAGGGAACAGGAGTCAAATCTGATGTGCTGCAAGGACTCAGAATAAATCTGAGAACGAAGGCAATGGAATATGCTAAAAAACATTACAATTTGCAGGCAGGTTAAAGAAGGTAACCGTTTAAAGAAATAAGCTTGCTAAACAGAGGCATTGGATTTATTTTTAAATGTGAACTACAGGCAAGTCACTCTGAGAGGTTCTGAAACACGAGCAGTGTAATATTAACCACTGACAACGCTCGAGTCATGAAAAAACATGTTTTACTTGCAAAAATGACATTTTCTTTCAACTAAGTACTCCAAAAATAATCCAAATGGATCCAAATTCAAAGACTCTCGTATTTGTCTACTGCCATCCCTGCATTTCAGAAAACCCATCCTCCTGATTTCCTTAGCCTGGTGAGCCCAGAGAACTCCTGCCTTCCATTTTTTGGCTGCATTTATAATACATGGAAATATTCAAATGAACCAAGGAGATTCCTAGGCAATCTCTGCTTTCCATCAACCACAGACAGCTCCCAAGCCTCACCGAGGATGACACCTCCCCAGCCATAAGTGCAGTCATTACCTCCCCACTGCCTCTGGAATGCAGCTCCCTATCTCCTGCTTGGCTCTGGCTCTTGCTCCTTCTTTTGCATGATGTTCTGTGAGATGTCATTACTGCAGACAGCAGCTGATTAAAGTCCTTTATTTCAAGTTGCAATCGTGCCCCAAAAATTGCTGTAAGCATTCTCTGTGTCTGAAACCTCCGTTTTTAGGATCTGAGAATATTCGGTATTAAACCCTGGATCCTGTGAGATCTGCAGTGTGTGTCAAATTCCACCACAATGCTCGAGTCAGAAAAAGCTTCTCATGAAAGGAAATGGATTCCCCATCCCTGGAAGTGTCCAAGGCCAGGCTGGACAGGGCTTGGAGCAGCCTGGGATAGTGGAAGGTGTCCCTGCCCATGGCAGGGGGTGGAATGGGATAGGCTTCAAGGTCCTTCCAACCCAAACCAGGGTGGGATTCTGTGAAATAATTACAAATATACCCTACCTAAAGAAGGATCCTCCATGGAACAAGTAACAGCCAGTCCCAAAACCAGTGAGATGCTTTATGTACAAATACTGCCAGGTTATTTGCTATGATAACTGGTTGCTAATGTAGGGGGTCATTGGGGTATAGAAATATAGAAATATTAATATTAATCAGAGATTAATTAGTTATCTGGGAATACTAAAGCAATTTCTTACCAAACCTAGAAAGACACGAGTTATGCCTCCAAGGACGGGTAAGAAGACAAAATCTTTGATGACTAAGAATTGTGTAATTTCACCAGGAGTATTTGGAGAACACAAAGACTTTGATATAGAAAATGCAAATGCTGAGACTCATGTCAAAGAGTTTCCCTCTGATAAACTGTGACAACACTGAAAGCAGAAACTGAGACAGCAACAGAGAAATGAAAAAGCCAAACAGTTTGACCAGAGACTGCAGAAATGTCACATCAGCTCAATGGAGACCGACCCCTCCGGACCCTCGGGGCTCACACGGGCAGACCCTGGTGGCCTCTGAGCCCTGGCAACCACGGACACCCTCTCCTGAGTGGGAAATACTTGGCACAGGCACCTCTCAAGTCCCAGTTGATGCCCTGCATGGATGGATGACCCACGAGACACGCGAGGAGCTGGTGTCACACGGAGCTGCCCGGGCTGCTCAGGGGCCTCGGACACTCCCAGGGATGGGGCAGCCTCAGGGCAGCCTGTGCCAGGGCCTCTTCACCACCCTCTGAGGGAAGAAATTCTCCTGACATCAAACCTCTGGCAGTGGGAAGCCATTCCCTGTGTCCTGTCCCTCCATCCCAAGTCCCTCTCCAGCTCTCCTGGAGCCCCTTTAGGGCTCTGAGCTCTCTCTGGAGCTTTCCCTTCTCCAGGTGAACACCCCCAGCTCTCCCAGCCTGTTTATTAACAATTCCTTGGTATAGTATCATTTAGTTAAGAGTATTTATCTCTGGTAACACGTGAACTATTAAAAGTTATTGCAGAGACTCAGCAACTTCCAGTGGACACCAGACTCACCTGAACAGATAAAACACTCCTGACTTTTGCAACAGGGCTCACTGCTGACTTTAGCAACAGAATGGGAGCAGTTTTAATGTCCCACAGAAAGTGCCTGCACCAGAGCAGAGCTAACTGTGAGCAGTCCCCAAGGGGAAGAGGCAGGGAAGAGGATGTGGATGCCTCTCCCATCCTCCCCTGTCTGATGAGGAGAGACCATCGAGCCAGGCAGGGCAAAACCCCCAGGAAACACAAATAATGGGAGTCACTATTCAGCCTTCATCATCCCTGAGACAGCACAAGGACTTGGCTCACATTCCTTTTCAATTTTTGGTGATAAAATTACTTGGCTCTGAACACTCCAAAGTGCCCTTTTCTGTGCCACATAGGACGCTGTCATGTTTTCCCTCGCTGTGCTTCCCCATTCATCTGCACAAATCACCTTTTCTTCTTCTCTTAAATTATGTTAAAATAAACAGTGGAAATATACAAAGGAACCTATATTCTCTCATTGAATAATTAGATGCTATCTTTGAATACACGGCCAAAGTCTGACATCCAATAAATCCAAGACAAAGCCTCAATTAGCCCAGATAATGCCCATAAAGCCAGCAGTGCTTTACAAAGATATGTAAATGTCAGCACCTTCATTTTACAGGGAGAAAATGGAGTGCTGAGAGCAGACGTGGTCAGATCACATCACATCCAAGAATCCAGACTCCTTTATTCCCAGACTAATTAGTATCTCTTATAACACTGTTCCTTTAAATCCTAATAATCATCTCTGCTGTAACATGCATCAACAGACAGGAGACAGTACTCCTAACCCCTTGGAAAAAGCTGTGCTTTTTCTATAAAACAACTGAATGTACATCCACTCTGCTTATTTGCAAGTTTTGTAAAAAGCTGCTCCTCTAATTAAATCACAGAATCATTAAGGTTGGAAATGTCCTCCAAGATCAAGTCCAAACTTGGACTGAACATCACCTGGTGAACCAGACCACTGCACTAAATGCCACGTCCAACTATTAAAATACATCTCCAAAGATGTAAAGAAATAGGAAAAAAAAGAAATCTGTAAAGATTTTTAAAAATTAAGACAACTTTTTCTTGGGGGGAAAAAAAAAATCAAGTTTTGGACAACAACTAAAAACATTTCAACAATTATCCTGGGCAGTCAAAAGTGGAAAAAAAGTCCAAGATTTTATAAGTCTTTATCTACTTTGAGGAGACAGAGTTAAATGAGCACAAGGAGCTGCTCCAGAGAAAAAACAAACTCAGGAAGAAAAGAAAGTGGTTAGTCACGAGGGATTCTAATGGCCCATAGTAAACAGTCCAGTCCATCAAACAAACACAGCACATTCCCCATCCTGCAAGATGCTGGGGAATTCTCCCAGAGGAAGTGCAGGCTCTCTGCTCTCACCCAGTGGGGACTGGTGGTGGGAAGCACCAGCTCCCAGCAGGGAATCCTGAACCTCTGGAGACCCCCAAGATGAGCAGAGCACACCCAGCAAAGGTGCAAATGCACACTCCACTCACCAGTGGGCTTGGAGAGACCTGCAAAAATCACTTCAAAAAACTAAACCCTCCTTCACGGAACTCTCAGAGCTCGCAGCTCTTATTTCTCAATAGCAAACTGTCAGTGCCTTCTGTTGTGGGTTGCAAAAATAAAAGCTCAGAGCTGCAGGGACTGCATCCTGCCAGGAGTCCCAGCCTGGCACGTTGGGTTACGCAGGAAAAGCCTCTGAGGGCCTTGGACCTGTGTCTGGGGTTTGAGGAATGTGCAATTAAAATCAGCTGCTCCTAAAGTGGCAGAAGGGTGGAGGCTGACAATAATAAACTCATTTGAAAGCAGTGTCTTCTCCCCAGCTCTACCAGATACCAAATTAGAAACAGTTCTGGCAGCATTTTGTCTGCTGCTTGTGAGGCAAAAGGGAAGAGACTCGCTAAAATTCAGCTGACAGGTTTTTGCATTTATCCCAAGTTCAACCACGGGCAAATCTGTGGAGTGGGGAACATCCCTGCACTGGCTCCAGCTGACAAGAAACAAAAGGCCCAAGCGAGCACAGTGCTGAGGGCTCTTCATTCACAAAAACCTCCATTTTCCCATCAATACATCTCCATTGGGCTTGTAAGGCTCTCAGACAAACTACCATGAGCAGCTGCTGTTGGCAACCGTCAGAGAATCAGCGCTGACCTTTTCTGGACCAGGATTATCTCACCCCAGTGAGCAAGATGGGCACGAGAGACCACATCTGCACAACCACTGGAGTCATAGAGTCATGGAATATCCTGAGCTGGAAGGGACCTACAAGGATCATCCAGCTCACGTCCTGGCCCTGCACAGGACAACCCCAATGATGCCACCCTGTGCCTCAGAGCATTGGCCAAATATTTCTGGAACTCTGGCAGGCTGGAGCCCCCCCAGTCCCAAGGCGGTGCCAGTGTGGAGATATTGAAACTCAACCACAGGACATTTTAGCAGGAATTTCCTATTCGCTCCCACACTACGTGCCCTACTTTAGGCTTTTAAACCAGTGTGGCTACACAGAACTGAACTTCTCCAGAGCAAACATGGCTTCACACAGCAATGCTTTCCCTCTGCATAATGCTGATTATCAAACCAGGCCAGGCAGGCACAGCAGATCCTGACGGATGCCTCGGGGAGAGAAATTAACCCAAAATTCAGACAAGCGAACCTCTGTCGTATTCTGCAGCCTCAGGACACAGACTCATGACTTAACTAAATAGACTTTTCCTACAGACTATCTCCTACAAACCATCGCCCCGTGTTAATCAGGCTTCTGCAGAGCATCTCTGCTCAGCACCCAATTTAATGTGACAAACTGGGAGCTCATCACAGCAGCCATCGCACAACGCAGTTTGATAGGAAAAGCTCAGAGCCTGCTTCCAGCCAGCATGACCTTTTCCAGCTTTTTTATAGATTCTTGCATATATTTACTAGCAAACAGCACGGCAAGGGGATAATGAGAGCTGCTGACGATACCGTGACCAACAAGTCTGATCCTGTATCAAAAATTGCACGTGAAGATCAACGGGACTGAAGCTTTGAGCATCAACACTGGGATGGTGGCAGAATGGAAAAACCTTAGAAACAGGGGGAAAAAGTGGAAGAGACAATTCAGAGTGAAAGGAGTTGATACAAGGAAAAACGGATCAAAACCATGGCTGGGTGAGGAGCAGCCTGGAGAGGTTCACAGAAGACATCTCACTTTATGGGAGCAGAAAGGCAATCCAGCCAACTCCTTCCAAGATGAAACCACAGGCGAGACAAGGGAGGCACGGCAGCTGCTGGGATGGACATCCACTGGGTGTGCAACCCTCAGCTGCTCAGGGCTGCAGGGAAGTGGAGTCAATGACCCTGAGTGCTCCACACACTGCTAATAGCAGGGGTCCCTCCCTGTTCTAATGCTGGATTATGCAAAAGACCATCCAGAACTGCCAAGTCAGGGCTTTGCATTATCACTGCACAGCCCAGCAGAGCCACTGAGATAAGGCATTAGCCTGGGCAGCAGCTCTCATTAACCGTTCTCTCATTAATCCTTCTCATTAACCCTCCTCCGTGCTCGGTCCTCACCACGCTGAAGGCACCAGCTGAAGATCAGCATTCTGCTCTCCCTGTGTTCCTAGGAAATGACAGGAATTCCAGCCCTCCTCCATCCCCAGTGCCTCTGGCACAGCCAGATCTCCTCAGAGATGAAGTTTGTGCCCGCAGTGGAGGCACTCTCCTGAGCTGGAGGTCAGCCTGGAGATCCCTTCTCAGGTGACACTCGGCTCCGAGGGCGCGTTCGTGCTCCACGGGAGGAAGCTTCAACAGGTTACATTGGCCATGAAGCAGAGGGAATTCCCATGAACTCATTCCCACAATCCCAGGAACTGAGGAAACACTACAGGACCCACTCCAAAGAGAAGAACTCTTGTAAACTCACACCACTTGCACAGACTATCAAATTCAGGGCACATTTCCAGCCCTGCCTGACCTAACCACCCCTCTCTGAAGAAAACAAGATGCTCTAATATTTGTTTCCCCAAGTTGACTGCTGCAAAAGGAACTGCTTTGACCTGAAGCGAGACCCCATATCAAACATTTCCAGCCTGAAAAAGTTTGCTGCACTCTTGAAATGTTTACCACAATAAATCTGGAAGGTTACTGGCGGGCCATGCGACAAAGTCGGACTGCAGAAAGGGTGACTCTGACAATGCAGCTCTTCAAAGTGGGCTGTAAACTTGTAAGTAAACACACATTCCTGAGGAATAACCACACTCAACCTGCACAATAATATTTAAAATACTTCAGAAGAGTAGATGAGTCGCTTTGGTCCTGCTCTCAAGAGTGACAAGAAGGACAGGAAAACAGCAACCTGAAGTGCGGGAGCTTGCAAGGAGCTCTCCGTGCAGAGAACAATGATGCCATGGAATTTAATGCCCCATCCAGGCCGTTTGGGGATAAAACAACTAACATCTGCTCAAGAGAGCTCCTTGTCCTACCAAGACTCTGCAGAAACACAAATTCCCAGCCACACCAACTGATCTGCAACGTAGAAATCCCCAAAATTAGTGGGTTTTGCATGGAATTTTTTTCCTTGGTGTTACCAGAGCCGCTTACATCAACAACCTGTCAGCACTGCAGTCTCTCCCCAAATGGTAAAACAACTGTGGACAGCATCCTCAGCAATCCCTGCTGCAGGCATGACTTACAGTGGTGTGATGAGAGACGCTGCCTCCGATGTTGAGGTTCTTGAGGAGCTGCGGGGAGCCTCCATACTGCCCCGAGATCTGCTTCCTGACCTCGGCTGCCACGGTCCTGGAACGACACAGGGACAGAGTTATCTCTGACAGGGAGATGGGGATGGATCAGATCCACCTCCCTGCGCTGCTGGAATGAAACCAGACCCTGCTCACTGCAATAAGGGTGTCACCGCCCGGTGGGAACAGATCCTGCATAATGAATTCCCAGGAATCACAAAGGCTGCAGATACACATTTTTAACAGCAATTAATTTTATTTTTTCTCCTTTTGTGAACTGCTCTTCTGCGCACATCTGTGGCAATAAAATGCACGTGACCCCGAGCACAAATTAACCTGTTCCCAGCAGGCTCTTCCAAGGAAAGCTCTTCTCCAGAGTTCTCCTCACCCTTCAGCAGTTCCTGGTCACACAGCTGCTCCCTGTACTCTGCATTTTCATCCCTCTGCCTATTTTTGGGGTTTGCAATCACAGTCAGACAAAGGAGCAGGAAACAAACGACTGGGTCGGAACAAAAAGGTGATTCCCTTTCCGTGTAGGAAAGGTAAAGGTGGGATCCCGGTGCCAAGCAGAGGAAACACTGGCACAATGCCTTGTGTCTCTGCCAGAGAGACATTCCACCACCGGGTAATTTTCTCACCAGGAATGGAAAACACAGAGCAGCCCTTCCATGCCTGGGAGGTGAAAGCTGTGACCCTCCAGGGTTTTCCATTTTGGCCAAAAAGCCACGTTGTCACTGCTAAGGCTGAAAACACAACAGGGAGGTAAAACCACCCGGAGGGGGAGGAAGAGTACGACAGAGAGGGAAATGCTGATGGCCAGGGACTGCCTAAACAAAGCCATGGGTGCAGCCCTACCACAGCCATCCACAGCTCTCCATCCTGGATCCCAGCAGGAATCTGCAGCTCCTGTCAGCAGGGACAGCCAAGCCTCTGAGGAGGGTGGAAATGGTTTTGTTCCAAAGGCAAACCCAAAAACCCAGATTCCTTCCACAAACAAAGAGTTTTGCTGAAAAGCTGCTGAGTACCCCTGGCCTACAGGACCTCACCAACACGAATGCTCCTCTCTAGGAGTCAAGATGCAATTTATTAGTGACAAACCCACTCTGACTGTCATTCACCACATCACAGCACTGCTGGCAGCTCTGGCTCCCAAAGCAAATTCCCAGCTCCAAGGAGACACAAACCAGCCCAAAAGGCAGATGAAGAAGCTGCAAGGACAGGGGTGGGGATGATCTTTGAGCATCCTCATGGCTAAGAGACTCCTGATCTCACCAGGGGGACTGTGCTGTGTATCAGCACGAGCTGCCAGAATCCTGCCAAGGAGATGGTTAAACCTGCCCTGAGCTAAACCTGGCCACCAGGATGGGCTCCTGGCTTTGGGGTTGCTGGTGGGCAGGAATGAAGGCAGCTGGAGGCAACTGCTGTCAATGGAAGAGAAGGGAACTCTAGGAGGGAACTGGCTGGGACAACTGAGGCTACCATGGAGAGCAGATGTTTCCTCAGGCCAGAGGATGGACATAAGATTAGCCTGAGGAAGCATTATTTTGTCTTTTTTAAAAAAGTAGACTGCAGGAGGAAAAAAAATAAAGTTTCATGTATTCTGGCTGCAAGAAGTCATTTCCTTCATGTTTGCCTTTATCCACAGGAGCTGATGTTTTCACTTCTGGAGGGTGGCTTCTGGAAGAAGCCCAAGCAGCTCCTGCTGGGGACAGGGAACATCCAGGAAAAGCCATCTCCCTGCTCCCACCACGTGTGCACACTCACAGCCACGCACATGTGAGAGCAAACCACGCGTGCTGCTGGCTTTTGTGGGGAAATTTGGAATGGATTAAAATGGCTGCTTGGCATGGAAAACACACCATGCATCTGTGGCTGAGGACTGAAAAGCTTGTCCCCAGGATGCAGACGGGCTCTGCTTTAAACCAGGCTCTTGCTCCGTGTGTTGAGGCGCAGAGAGAGACCTGGCAGGAAAAATCAGAGCCCAGCACAACACAGGAAAAACTAAAAAACCTTCCCTATTTTCAAGAGGCATTGTTTCCAGATGGAAAGTACAGCCAGAGGAGGGAACCTGTCCTCAGCTGTGGAACCACGGCCGTGCCTGGCTCCTCCTGAATCCACAGATCCTCAGGAACCCGAGGCATCTCCGTGGTCCAACAGGGGAAGAGGTGTGGTGCCACAAAAGGGTGGCACTGATCAGCCGTGTTGCTGCCCCATTAATAACCTCACTGGACATTGAAAATTCCCCCAAAGCACGACCACACAAAGTCAGAACTGAACCTCCAATGGGTTTCACCAAGAAACCATCCCCACTCTCGAGCCTGAAGCACTCCTGCCTCTCCAGCTCTCACAAGTACCCATCAAAACTCTCCCCATGTGAAGTAAATACTGTCTAAACTTCAGAATTGCTGAGTGGAGTCTGCAGGAGTTGCTGCTATTCATTCCAAGCCTGCAGTCTGATGCACAGCTCAGGCTGACTCCTTTCTGTACCACTGCATTCACAGAGCTTTTGGACACCCCTTCCCTGCTGGAAAGCATCGTGCCTCTGACACTTAGAAACCATCTCCTAAGCTAACCTGATCCCCAAATGCATTCACGGGTAATCTATACCCCTCTTTGGGGTTGTGGCAGCATGATCAGGTTCAACAGACCTCTCCCACTCCTTTCTACCTGCCAGGAATCCCCTTTCCAGCCTTTGGGCTCCCTTGATCCCCCAATGGCTTTTCTAGAGCTGTTCCAGCTGGGAATCACACCTTTCAGAGGATGTGCTTCACCCTGATCACTCACCCCAGAGGAGGAGTAGAATCAAGTGAGCATTTCCCCACTGAGAAAACTCCTCAGCTGACTGCTTCTAGGGCTGCTTCCTCACTGTTTCCTCACAGAGGTTCCCAGTTTCCCTAAAACAAATAACAGCTGGTCTAGTGGGAGGTGTCCTTGCCCATGGGATGAGCTTTAAGGTCCCTTCCAAGCCGAACCATTCCATCCCTCTGTGAACACACTTGCCTTCTCCTCCTCTTGCATTCCCAAAGGCTGTTTGTCCATGACGAGCTGTTCATGACCAGCAGTTCATGTTACACTATAACCCTGAACACCATTTCTAACCTAAAGCAATGCTGGGGTTACACCAAACCCCAGCAGGAAAGAGAAATAAATAGTCTCCCAATGTAAAAAAAAAAATTAATTTGGTAGAGCTGAAGAGCCATTAAAGCTTTGATAATTAAAAGGACAAATAAAAAACTGCCTCTTTAATAACTTATCTAATATTCAACACGTAACCTGGGAACCTTAGACAAACATTCCAGTTAATTACAGCCCACAGCCTCATGAACGTCTATGTTTAAAGTACATCTTCCCCAGTCACTTCCTTTCTGACCTTCTCCACTGGTTAATTATTGTGTGTGCATGTGGTTCACACAGAAAAAGAAAGAAAAAGAAAAAAAAAAACAAACAAAAAACACAAAGAAGAGGAAGAAAATTCCCCTTGGAACTGGCTCCTAAAGCAAAACAACACTGGTCATTCTCAAAGTACTCCGAGCTGCAAATAACAAAATGAAACCATTTGTTTGCACTCCCAGGGTTCTTTACTACGCCTAAAAATCATTTCTGTTTCTCTGTGCCCTGCCTGGTCAAACCCAAAAACTGTTCCTTTTTTTTAGCTTCAGCAGCGAACTGGAAATATCAGTTCTTCTTTTTTGCCTTCCCAAAAAAAAAACACTCCCCAAGATCTGCCTGGTGATGCCAAGCGAGGTTAGGAGCTCTTCCCTCTCCCAGCAGAGGTGGGTCAGAGACAGCCTCAGGTGATGTGAGGAAGCCTCTCTTTTCCACAGCCCTCTCCACTGGGAAAGGGCAGCGCAGATTGCTTCTCCCCATCCTGCTAATTACAGAACTGTTCCTCCTGCCTGCTCTTCTCCCTGGCTGTCACGTGCAGGGACTCTACACCCAGGGAGCCTCTGAGAAAGGCAGCCTGGCACAGTGAGGCATCTGCAGCCCCAGCAAAGCTGCTCGCTCTGCCTCAGAGAGAGAAAACTGCATTTACACACCATTTACTTTCTCAAGTGAAAGCATCGCCCTCTGTTCAGCCAGCACGGGCTGGAGGCACCCATCCCACTGACTCACTGGGGCTTGGATCTGACTCCCAAAGCCCAGTGGCACCGGCTGTGTGTGTCACCTCTGCAGAGACAGGACCTGGCTGCCTGTCCCCACGTGCTCCAGCTGGGCTGTCCTGCCCTCAGCCCCATCCACGTGTGAGTCACCATCCAGAGAGGCGTCTGCTGGAGGAGGGAACCTGCTCCAGGGATCCAGGGACAGCTCTGGCCTGGAGCCACCCTGCCAGTTCAGCCCTGTCCCCACAGCCTTCCTCCTAAACAAACCCCAGGTCCTGTTTCCTTCTGAGTGAACTCCTTCCCCCTCGGAGTGAAATGGGCTTGATTTACAGCTGAGGAAATGCCCGGCCTGATCCCGAGCGCTGCAGGGTGCGTGTGGGTTCTTAAATTAACACAGATGAGCAACAACATGTTCCCTTTTTCCTCACCATTGATTAAAGGAGAAAACATCACACAACGCTGCCCGTGGTGCTCTCCTGATAATATTTGATTACTGAGGCTGAAACGTCACCCCTGGGCTGCAGTGGAGGGAATGAGCTCCCAGGACACCTGAGTGTGGAAATCACCCCAGGACCGGACCCTGCAGGAGAGCAAAGTCACACCTGACACTAAAAACACCCAGCCAAAGGAGGAAGCCTTGGCCAGAGAAGCAGCTCTGTGGCAGAGCCCTAGAGATGAAGTGCTGTCCCTGCTTTCTGCCTTGCTTGAAGCAGTCAGGG
>VZTA01013971.1:32013-123681 GCA_013398855.1 Mohoua ochrocephala | reverse complement strand
CCAGTAAATTTTTCTTATCTCAAATTGGTATGTCTGCCATTTGTCTCTCACTGGAGGGGATGGGGACAGGGAAGCAGCTCGTGGTTTTTCACTTTAGTGGGAGCACTAAATTAAGGAACACCATTTCTAAACCACGACTGTCACATTTTTATCCGGTGAAAATGAAACATTCTGTAATGCATTTTCTAATCTAATAGATGATGTCAAACATCTGTGTTGCATATCACAGGTATTTTACTTCTGTGTTAGCCTACAATTAGTCCTCCTGTGCAAAGACATAGAAATATTTTAGCTCCCTGCAATCAGAATTTGCTACCAGTGCCACCTTTGTGAATGGTGTTTGGGTTTTGTCCTTAACATTCTTCCTTTTTAAGCACTCTGAAACATGAAGAAAACAACTTTGGGCACACTAAAATAGAAGTGGAAGTATCTCTCAAAAGCCACACGAGGTGAGAGGGACATTGTGTATTGCCCACTTCACCCGTCAACATCTAACTCGGGAACCAGGACTGAATGAGATTTTGCAGGAACAACTGCACTAATTTAGAGAGTGCAAGGATGTAGATGCACAGAGAAAATTACGTTAATGCGACTGAAAACAATCTATAGGTAGTTTATATTTAATCAATACACATTCATCTTTTGTTTTCTTACTGGTTTAAATTTTTCCATTTCTCAGATCAACATCTTTTGAAACTACAGTGCCCCAGATCCATTCTCAGGGTCTTCACACGTGAGAGGAAAATGACATCACCTTCCTTTATCAAATGCTAATTCACCTGCCATGTTCTACTCCTGCACTGACATGTGCCATGAATGGGAACTTGAGTTTCTTCAAAGGAAAGTGCTTTTAGTAAAAAATGCCATATATGTCACTTCTATCATTTGAAAATCACTTAAGGTGATATGTATTACAGGGGAAAACACTATTTTGAATCTTACAGAGAATAAAACTAGCTTGCTGTTTCATCAATTGAAGTTGATACAGAACAGGCTGGAAACATGTTTTGATACACTTATCTGTTACTGTAAGGCTGTCACAAAACTTGGATTTTCAAAACTGCTTTTCCATTCTCATGGATTTAAAAGTGCTTTAGAAGTTACTTTGGCAGTTTCTGAAATTTGCATTTCTACCTTTGTATATTTTATGGAATATGTGACTAAATTATACGCACTTTTTAGATCAGAACTCCAAATTTTCAAAAGATAAGTGGCACTTCTCAGCATGAACATACTGAGAAACAGAGATGAAAATTAATACTAAATTGTTTGAAATGTCAATCTTCTGAGTGAGAAAAGCAGATATAGTTACAGTTTAATTGCTTGCTACCTTGAGCAGGAGAACGGAATCGAACAGAAATTGTTTATCTCAAACAAAATGCAAGGTGCAGGTCAGGGCGCTTTCTTATGTGTGAAATGCACACCAGTGAAGTGAAAAGGCACATCCCTTGGCTGTTTTTTGGTGGTGGTGGTGTTTTTGGCAGTCACAACGAATCTAGGCTTTCCTGGGCCACCTCTACCAGATTTTGCAACTTTTATGACTTGCACTCAGCATTTAATCTTAATAATACTGAATGTGAATACAAACTGATAAAACCTACAATAAAGACTTTAAGGGTTTGTAAACCATAAAGCATTATATGGCATCATTTTAAATGACCATCATCATCTAGAGAAGCTGTCATGGTGCAATACTGAAGATGATTCTCTTGATACCAGCAGTTAAAACAGAATTTTTACAGGCATTTCCCCACAGTTTATTCTACTAGAAGGAATAGCTGACCTACGTCTGGGTTGTGGTCAGAATTTGTGAGGCATCTTGGTCTTACTATGACAGAGATGAAATGATTCCTTGACTTGGCATTACAAGGAAAAACAGATCTGTGGAAGTAGTATCCCTCATTATCCTAAATTCGAGCCTGCACGCAGTGATTTCTGCTGTTTTGGGTGACAATGAAAAACTGTAGTGCTTTTTCACTAATTGCCCTTGCAAAATCTACTGACCTAATTAAAGGGGAGCAGGACAGTGCTTAGTCTGTATTACCAGAACAACTTCCGATGGGATACTGCTTCCCTGTCTTCAGTCACACAGAAGTTGGCCATTGAGTCTCTGGCTACTTCTTCAGGTTCTCACACAGAACCCATTGTGTAAGTGTAAGATAAAATGTTTCAGGTGATAGAGACAAGTGGGATGAACACCTAGAGGTGCCATTTTCTCTCTACTGTCCAGAACTGACTACTTGAAACACCATTTTTTTCAGATGGTTCGTGGAAGAGAAAAATCCCTCCAAATCCAGACAGGTCTACTTAGGCAATAGGGAAGTTCAGATGTAGAAGAGTTAATCTCGTTTTGAAAGTGCTTCATCTTGACTTTGATACTAAGAATTCAGTTTTACTGATGCTGGTTTTCCTCCTAAATCTCTTCATGTGAGAATGCTATTTAGTAAGAAATGACTAAGTTTGAAAACCTTTTCTAACCTCTGTAACGACCGGGTCTGCTTGTCAGAAATATATTTCAGGAAACATAGAGCAAAAAAGCATGGTGCAAGTGGCTTAAGGCACATGAAAAGTCGACATCTCCTTGACACAAGGCTTTTACACTGCAATGGAAAAAATACTTGGCATTTAAATATTTATCAGGTTAAATTCTCAGCTGACTTATTTACACAGCACTAGAAACCAGGGAGTCCAGATGTTGCCATACAGGTGGTATAAAACATCAAAGTTTAATTACTCCCTTACTAACTTAACTAACATCTTCCTCTTCAGTGATAGCGAGTAAGGAGCACCAGTTATTAGTGCACGACAATATGTTTAATTTTGTAAGTCAAGTTCCTCAACCTCTTGATGACAGCCTGTTCTCATTCAGGTATCTGTTTATTGTTTTGCACAGCTCAACTATCAAACACAAAACATGAAGTGCAATAAAAACTGACACAAATTAAACAAATTGCAGGATATATTATGTTTTCACCTTCTTCTGAACAAATGTCTGATTAGTGCTTTCTGGCATCTTCTGCATTGCGAATTTATGTCAATTTAACATTCCAGTGACTAAGATACTTTATAAGTCAATTAGAAATTCAATAAAAAAATTCAGTGTCTCTCACTGTCAGCAGATGCATGTGTGAGAAATTCAGAAATGCTCACATCTAAAAATAAGAGAAAGCTGCATGTAGGCACCCTTAAGTGGGATGAAAGCTGCATATTTGATTTAATCATCTCCCAACACATCCCTATATTCCCTATCAATGTACATTACTAGGACTTAGCTGCTGTTCTTGTAACTACAAAACTGAACACTCTTTTCACCTGGCTTTATTACTGATCCTGAAACAAAATGCGACCACGTTGTAAGACAGGAGGACCCCATGCAGCTGTTTATACACCAGAAGGGCCATGGTCTGCTGTGAGAATGCAAATACTTGATTCTGATGCGTTTTCAGCCTCACAGCTGAAAAGTAATCTTTCCAAACACTGATATCACACTCTGAAATAACACACCTGACCTTCCTTTGAGTGCAAAACTGGGCAAGGTGACCTTGTGAGGTTACTTCCAACATCAATTATTCTGCAAATCTAACAATTCATTAGAGTTATGAACTCCTGATGTATCTTTCAGTCAAACTTTCTCAAGTTTAGCAATAGGACTCTGAAACAAACACCAGGCACCCAAACAGACCCATATTGCTCACGAGATCACAAGACATACACTGTCGATTTACACACTCCCTAGATTTTTTCATCACTATACGATGATGATATAGTAATACAAGGTAAGCTCAGTTTTATCACATTTTAGATAAAATAAGTCATTTTCTGTGAGTCTCTCAGTCACCCATAAGGGAGTCTAATACAGGTATCTTACATTAGACAATGAACTCTTAGATGCCTAGCAAGAGTAAGCAGTTTCCAGCACCCATTAAGTAATAATTTAATTAATATGCTATTGTTGAATTTTGTATATATAACTGCATTACCAACAGGTGAATAGTGAAGAGACGATAATTCAGTACTGACACGTTGTAGTCCCCAACTCATGAACAATTATTTAGAAATGACCCTTGCTACAGGCCCTGTTTCAAGACCTAATTCAAAACCTTGTGAAGGCAGAAGAAATCATACCACTAACTTTACTTATCTTACAGCCACTAAAAGGATGTTTTAAGTATTACAACACTTCAACTTATCCCATCAAACTCCATAGAATCTAGAGCCCTAAAGAGACACCTGGTTTCTCTGTACATTTTAAGGGCATAGATATGTAAGGACTTGTTTTCTACACATTCCAAGAAGTCAACAAAAACCTTTAGGTGGAACTGTCCCCCTTTTTTCCAAGGGTGAGTGATTAAAATACTACCAGTCTCTCAAAAAAGAACAAAATATTTTATTTAACTGCAGAAATGCAGACCAAGAGGCCAACAGAAAGAATGGTACTTTTCAATTACTAGCACAATATTCCTTTTAATCAACACTGCCCCAGAATAGCATTAGAAACCACTGTCAGGATAAAATGAAAGTGACAGAAAGACTTGGAGCACAAAACCGTGCATTGAAGTTTTATACATTCTACTTCCAGTTCTGCATTCTCTCCAAAGCCTATACCCTGTGGACTTACCACTAAACAGGACTAATACAAATTCCAAAGTTTCCTTCAAGAGAACAAATCCTATATTGTACATATTCTGCTTTACATGAATAGTGACAAATTTCTCATCTGGGGCAGCTTGAAAAATCAGCTTAACTTTTCTGAAAGATCACCTATTGCACTTAAAAATGCCACAGTAATTGCCATTTAAAATAAAAGGTAAATGCTGTGCATACACAAGGACAAGTGAAATGCAAATTTTGGGGATAGTCACCACCCTTTAAAAATTTCAGACAGGGATAGTCTGCACCTGCTTGTGTAGGTAGAGTACCAAGTCACACAGTTTTCAATTAACCGTACAATGCATAATCGCTTTTGTTAAAGAGGTTGTGGATAGCAGCAAAGAAGAAAATGCTGTCTTTCAGCTAAAAGAAAGATGAAGCTGGCTTGTTTCCCAGGACTGAATGGGGAATCTTGATTTGGAAAGCCTTCTCACATGCAGAGTGGGTAGAGGGAATAGCAAGAAGGGAGGCTGATGTACCAGTGCTGGATGGGAGACTCCTAAGGAAGAAAAGAGAGTTCATCTAAAGTAGGACACAAGTCTACTGTGCAGACTCAGATAACCCACAGAAAGTTCCCTAAAAGTCCAGAGGACCGTGTGGAAGGTGTTTGAATCAGAAAGTCACCGAAGGTTGCTGGGAGTCATACAGGTGGTATAAAACATCAAAGTTTAATTACTCCCTTACTAACTTAACATCTTCCTCCTCACTGATAGCGAGTAAGGAGCACCAGTTATTAGTGCTTGGACTGCAAGGAAACAATTCATCCTGCAAAGATGCTCTTTACCGGAGATGGGCTTTTCTGCCCCACCCAGCTGATCCAAGTTTCCTCTAACTAAAGAAAAGAAACTATATTAAGTTAGCAATTTCTGATACCATTCCAACAAAACGTGGCTTTAGAGAATCAAAGTCTGTAGGTGCACTCACTGTAGGGAAGACAGTGGGACAGCTCTGGTGTGAGGCGCTGGCATGACTGGCACTGCCAGAAGCAGCAGGTCTGCAGGTAACCCTCAAGTTAAAAACTGCATTCCCAGCAGAAAGAGAATAATGACATATCCTCAAACTAAGGCATCAATATAGCCCTGAGGAACACAGAAGGGTGGGTTTGTTATTCTACTTTCCCTTCCTCCCCTTTTTTTTCTGAGAGAAAGGGACAGATGAAGAAGAGGGAAAGCACATGGGGATGATAAAACTGCACAGAGGTCATCAACACAGCTTTTAGAGGACCTGTGGGATAGAAGTGACTTTCTTCTGCCTAAGTGACCAGTCAAAAGAAAATAAAAGTGATTTTCGGTCAACTCAGTGGCATCTGGTGGGGCTGGGGGGAGAAGCTAATGGACCCATGGATAAGACTAGCAGAGAGAGAACCTGCTTTAAGGAAGGAAAAGAAGCCTTCCAAAACGCTGAGCACAGGAATAGAAGCAGAAAAATGTTGGGGGTACTAGAGGGACACAGGCGTGCTGTGCAGCCTAGATCACTGAAACCAAGGAAGAACAAAACAGGCAATATCAGCAGTGGATCTTTCCCTCAGCTGGGAGAGAGAAAAGGCTGAGAAACCTCTCCCTTGGGAGCACTCTTGGAAAGCAACAAAGACTGTGTACTATTTTATGCAGACGAGGGTCCTGAAGTCAAGTGAAAATGAATGTGGTCCAACCTGTGACCCGGAATGCACCTGGGCATTGCATTCAAGGAGGAAAACTGGGTGCTGCATTACCTATTCCAGTACTAATTAGGCCAGATTTACCATGTTTTTCTTTGAGTGCAGTTTAATTTTGGGAAGGAGAAAGAAGATGTCTTGGCCAAGGGACACATGGCACATTGCAAAAGCAGCGAAGAAGGAGAAAAAAGAGGGTCCTTTTAAAGACATGGAGCATGCCTGAAATGAAACCCAGGAAGAAGACCTCACTATAAATGAAGAAAATGTTGCTATGGGCATGGCTCAGATAAATTATAAGAGAAGCCTCGCACCAACCTTTAGCAATATAACAACACAGCTGATAGATCTGTGTGAAAAACAAAACCGATCAGTCAATTCAATGAAGTCTAGCGTGAAACTTCTGGCCATTTGAGAAAGGAGTCTTTTTGTTTGTTTTGTAGCTCAGGACAGGTGAGCCTGGATTTTAGCAAGCTTTCTGATATATTTTCCAGGTGCCTCAAAACTGATTTATGGGCTGCTTGGCAGCAGCAGAATTAAATATATTATCATTCTCTGGCACATTTCAGTAAAAAAATGTCAGCTGGGAATGGAACGACAGCACCACTGAAAAGAAAGCTTTATAAAGGCATTAAAACCCCCCCAACCAACTCAATTCTAGCTATGTAACTTTACTAGATATACAGTTGGAAAATTCTCCTTTAAAAAAGGTTATATCTTATGGGGGAAATTTCAGCTTGTGAGGTAGAGTTTGTCACCACAAGAATCTAATGCACAAACAAAAATCAGAAAGAGAAAATATAAATAGCATGTCGATTCTGCCTAGGCAGAAGGATGCTTGAGGAATTACCCTGATAAAGCAAGCCCCTTTTGAGGCTTCCTTTGCATACCAACAGCTAAGGCATCCTGCAATACATGGCAGTGCAGTATCACAAAAAATGGATGGACTACAACACAAGTAGAAATCCTTGACCGCTGCTGATGTTTAGCATTTCTAAAAATCAGCTCTATGACAGGCCCTATTTGCTAAAAAATACTCAAGAACAAGAGCAGTAATGACCGCTATTACTGTTTCTTTGAAGTTCAGTGATGAAAGCCAAAGAAATGAAAATACAAAGATCACAGTTGAAATGGTTCGAGAATTATAATCATAACTCCCCTGTCATATTGGCATGCTTGGACTGTTTTTAAGCTACAGCAAATTACTATTGCAATTATGAGGTACAATTTCTCAGAATAACCCTGCAAATAACATAAATCAGAGCAGCACTCTGCAGCTGTTATTAGTTGGCTACGTAAATAAATATATTAGGTTATTATTTTCAACAGACTGTTCCCAACTTTTTTGAATTTATCTTTGCTTTTGTCATGTGTTCTTTAAGAATTTAATAAAATATTAAAATGTTGAGGTTGTGCAAATTTACCATCCATGATTTGCCCAGTATTTTGAATGGCACATCAGATAAAGACAGTTCAATATTACACGTATAGTCTTACACTCCTAAATGAAATTTGCAGATTTGGGAACATTAGTACAAGGAGACACTCCTCCCAATATGAGAGGAGCGATTGCCTTGTTTTAGCAACTTGCAGAGCACTGCTGCAATGAAGCATTAACCCTAAGATCGCACTGGATACAAACAATAAACATTATGATCATAGTATCTATTTGTATAATACTGTAATTAAAAGCAGGAAAGAAATATGCTGTAATGATAACAAATCAACAAGTTAGGAAAAATTAAGAGAAAATATGCGTTAATGTACAGAAGTAGAAATAATTTTGTCATGATTATTGAAATAGTTAAAAATTAAGGAAGTGCTTATTTTTCAAAGACAGAACGTGAAAATAAAAGCTCAATGACCCACGGTGTTTGGACGAATTTCAGCTAAAAGAACCCACCAAAAGCCTAAATTAAGAAATGTCCAACCCCCCAAGATGTGTGCTTACCGTAAGATCAGAATTCAGAGGCAATAATGATTTACATAAATTATTGTCCTTTTCCTTAGCTGCATATTTGTTTGTGAAGCAAGAGTCTCCCAGTTCTCTTGCTGGAGCTACTCATCTGCCCAGTAAATTCCTGTAACCTTCTTAAAATTTGTATGACTTGTTACTTCATGATTCCAAAGTTACTTGTAATAGGTAATCTGAGGATCAGGAGGGGGTGCTTTGCTTAGATCCTTGATCTGGAAGATGCGAGTGCTACTGCCAGCCTAGGAATGAAGTGCTGAAGCACAACAAAGCCATTGCTTTTCTTACAGAGATTACAGCATGAGAGATCAAGAAACATTGCATGATGTTTAATTAATTTAACAATTCCTTGATATATACTAGCAAGCTGTCACATAAAATCTGAATATGACACACTAGAGAAAGAATTAAAGAAATTGTTCTAGAAATGTGAGAATAATTTTTCATTGTGCTCATTCTGCTGCGAACTGGAAAAAAAAAAATCCCCAGACCCACAGAAAATATAGATTGTTGGGAAAGAACATACCTATTAACTCTTTATTTCTGACATCTAAGGCCATGTTTCGTAAAGCTGTAGCAACTGCACATACCACCCGGTCATTGTCTATCCGGAGCAGTTCCACCAAGATTGGCAGGCCTTTCTCTTTGCGGACGGCAGCGCGGATGTACACTGACCACTGCAAAGACAGGGGAGAGAGAGAGAGGGAACAAAGTGAGGAATCCACCACAGACAGCCAAGGCACCTGAGCTTACAACAGACTAAGGGCTAACAGAAGCATTCGGATGCAAAACTCAATAGAATGGAAACAATTGCATTGATGATACTAGGCAACCACTTGATTTGGCAATCTGCACTCTTTTTTTTTTTATGGTGACAGAGAAATTAAATGATGAATTGACTTCACTCCCAGCACACCTGGTTACATTTTCACAGCCCAAGTCTGCAGATGACTTACTTTGCATCAGTGTTTTGTATGCAACATCCAGTGATGCTTGTTTACTGCTAAACCAACATTTATTTTACAAAATATGTATTACAAAGCAAGTTGAAGAGGTCTGAGTATTTCTTTGTTGTTACCATAAGAATTATTCAGTCTACAAACAAGAAAACACTATTATCATTTCTCTTGTGATTGTTAACTTGTTTAGAAGGACAACTGAGGGCAACTATATGCCTGGTTTTGACACCTGTAGTGATCCTAACTGGAATACTGTTGTACAGTGAAGTGTTAGAGATTCCCTCAAGAGCTGACCGGAGGGTGGTGCAGGCCCGTGCGGTGCCTGGCTGCAGGTATCACGTGGCTGCAGGATAAACCCAGTGGCTGATTCTACCAGAGAAGCCTGAAAGCATCTCCCACTTGACACTTAGTCATGACACCACTGGCATGGCCTTGTCTTTTCATCAAAGCAAGCAGTATGTTCTCATGTAAACATCCTTTTTGTTTGACAGCAGAAATGATGAATAGAGTTGTTTACTTCTAAGAAATCCTTCAGGAGCTCTGAAGATTATCATGCCAGTGAATAAGGGATCTGTGCAGTGTGCTGTGAGTGGGAGGTCCATCCAGTGCTGCACAGCTTGGGGTTCCCAGCACATGAAGGGATGAAAGATCAGCTCTACTACCTTCTTTTCCATTCCGCTGTTATCCCCAGCAGTTGCAGAACATGTAAACAAGACAGCAACTGTGACCTTGTGGGTTTAAAGTATATGGGTTTTGCCAAAGTTAAGCTGTTTGGACACCTGCAGGATGTACAGGTCTCCTCAGCACAGCCCACTTCAAAACAAGCCCTCCCTAGGCACACATTCCTTTCACTTCATGATCTCTTCTCTGGAATTTTCATAAAGCAATTCAAGCATTCATGCTTCTTGTACTGACAGCTGAAAGGAAATTACTGAAGCAGTGTCTCCCTCCTTTCAGTGCTATGGCATGGACGCTTATCTTGCCATTGTACCTGGAAGGTGAAGACAAGTTCTGGAAGGCCTTTGCTTCTGAAATATTTCAAATATTTCAGAAACTAGGATGATAAGCCTCAGGATTTTCTGATCTTGATGGCCCTTTTCTTTGGACAGAGGCATCCCACTGTAAGAATAATTACATTGCAATAGCATTGCTCCATAGCCAGACAGAGTAAAACCAAAAAAAGGTCTGACATTCACTGTCAGCAGACCAAGCTTAACCTCTGCATACGGCCTCTACTTACCACGGCTGAAGGACTCACTTTAAAAGCATCTGTTTTTATAAGATACATTTCCTGAATAGCAAAACCCAGAATATATATTTAGGGTAAGAACAGTAGATATGGAGATAGAGAAGAACTACAGTGCTGCAATGTCTGGAGTGCCAATTCATTCCAGGTGATATAATTCAGAGGAAACTGGGAAAAAGGAAAAGAAACCAGCATCTAAAGAATATTTTTTTATTAATTCTCCTCTGCAGTAACTATGCATAACAAAAGTCAATTTGCTGGACTTTGCTGTAGATGAAAGTGATAACGGTTATGATAAGCTTTCTAGTCATTTAAGGGGGACCAGGGGTTCTCAGCACCCCTGAGCACAATAACGTGCTTAAAACGTAAATGTGCTGTCATTTTGTGTAGCAAAGCAAACAGCTTAGGGGAGACAAGTGGTAGCTGGACTCTTGGTTGATCTCATTCTATGCTCTCTCCTCCAGTCTCTTCTCTAGAACCACTGTATAGGATGATCATCATAGATAAAAAACTAAAACTGATCTTAAGGATCAGTGAGTTTAACAGGAAGTATTTTCTGAAAAATAGTTTCTTTCCTATACCTTGGTTTTAATGGGCTATTCAACAGAAAGGATGCTATGAAAACAACAAACGGTTATTTCTAACCTTCCTGGTTTAATAAATATGTATTTACCTGCCAGTTAGATGCATTCTCACCTGCAGCTGGGAAATGAGCAACACCTCTTTGCACTTAAAAAACACTGTATTTTGTACATCTCTCCCAGGGGAAGCATCTGTTGTGTCTGCTGTGATTACAAGGTGACTGCCAGCGTGAGAGTTCAAGATAGCAGTGAGAATATTTTGAGAAAAAAGTGAGTCTGTCTGGTTGAGGTGAGAGTTCAAGCTAGCAGACAGTATTCTGTAAGATGCTGTCATTCACTGCAGAAGTACATCACAGATGTAGCATCTCCAAAATGAACTACATGGGGAATCAGTGGGGGTGTTTGTTTTGAGACAAAAAAGCTTATCTATGTCTATTCAATACCTTTAGATTATACACTGTATTTTAAAAACCTCCATACTAAAACCTCAGTGAACAGTTTTCCTTTGATTTTTTTTCAGTCAGCTACCAAGGGAAAACACAAGCACTTGTTTCATAAAGCCAGGTTTACAACAGACTTATTGGGATGTAGTATTTTCATCATCCATTCCAACCCAAAAGTTTAAAAGAAACAAATTAGAGAATGTTTTCCTTTTAACCCTAGGGAGAGTAGGAGACATTGTGGGAGAAACACTGAAATAACTCAGTATGAAGAAAAGGAGAAAATATAAACCTCCTTACTGAATAAATGACATGCAAGCCTTCAGGATCTGTAATGAACCAATTAATTTGATCACAACAGTTAAAAATACAGCTCCAAAGCTTTCACAGGGGAAAGATCCAGATATATAATGTTTTACAGATGCACATATGCACACATACATATAAAACAGTGGGAGGAGAACTACAGAAAAGTATGTACAAAACCCCTCCTCTCCCCTGTGTACTCCTCTCCCTCCCAAGCTGTCTTTTTCCAGAGGATGTCATCCACTTTGGGAAAAGTTCATGGACTCCTCAATGTGTGATTTCCTATCATTTCATCTGCTGTTTCAAGTCATGAACCTTAGGCAGAAAGAGAGAAATGCTTTTAATTGTTTCAACGGTCTCTGGAGAAGTTTCCATGTGGAAAGTGATATGAACTGTCTGGTTCTCTTTCCTTAAGCTGCCAATTAGGACAAGTCTCTGCAAGCAATTACGCTGCGCTGTGCGGATTTCAGGGAAGCTCAAATTGAGATGCCTCAAAAGGCTATTTCATTTTTGCAGAGAACGGAGAAATTGATTTGGTCTTGTGTATACTGATGATCCTTCCGTTTGCCTAAAGCCATCGTGGAATGCGCCTGCATTTCCACACTGTGGGTCAATTGCTAATATGAGCTCAGTGAAGTATAAAAGCGAGGAGATGAAAAATCATAAAAAAGAAAAGAGACAAAGGGTTTGTTGCCTATCAGTACGTAAATGAGGCACTCTGCCAATACACTTAATCATCCTGTTACTGCACAAATCAGTGGCAGTGTCAACGATCAAATAACTGCTCAGTTTGTAAAGCAAAAGCATTCCTGTGGGAACAGCAAACATTTTAGTGGGAACAAGCAGCTAGAAAATAAAATAAAATCATTATTGTTGCATCAGATTGAGGCTAAATTATCAGAGACAAGCACAGGAGCCACAATCTGTGCATGAATACACTTTACCAATAATGGAACTCGGGAGGCATAGCTACTACACATCACTTTCAAGGTACATAGTAGAGCTCTATGTCCACTTTCATTAGTAGTTCCCTTTTTATTTTCATCACAGTAATTAGGTAGAAAAATACAGTAAACCTGAAAATTATTTTTATGTTTGTCAGTTATTATTATAAAGGACCATTAGCAGAGGTGAATGCCTCTAGGAATTAAGATTATATTAGGCTGAAACTCAAGAAAAGAGTAATTAATCTAGATAACACTTGTATTTTTCAGAAAAATTGAAAAACATTTAGTCAGTTAATTCCTTTCAGTGTTTCATATGGTTTTCTTTATTCCCCTATGAAGCAGCAACACAGGAGACCAAACTGAACAACGAAGAAATTTCCATCATAAAATGAAAAAGAAAAGAACTACCAAAATAAATTCCCCTCCCAAAATGCAAGAAATAGGAACAACTGTATACACTTGACATTTTGAATGGATTCACCTTCCTGCCATTGACATCAGTGTTCCCGAAGTACCTGCAGAACATTTCATCACATACTTCAGCTTTGACTAGAATTAGCACTGTATTGGTACAGTTCAACACTGTGACCCAAAGACTGTTGAGTTATTGAATATTAAAGGGAACTGCTGAGACGCAAACTACAACATGAAAGCTGAATCAGGGCAACAGGCATGACAAAGCAAACTAAATTACCAAGAGTACCAGGAAGATTAGAGAGGCTTGAGGTCTGCTAGGAAAAGTTTAGAAAGAGTCCACGCTAACAGTAGTAAAATAGCAGACCATGCAAGAAGAGAACTGCATGTTGAACAATCAAAGATCAATGAATAGTTAAAGATTAATATTCCTCTCCGTCTGTTCAGATGCAATGTTATATAACTATTAGGAAAAAAAGAAAGTATTTTTATATTTGAAAATTACAGATCTACTTTACTCGAATAACTCTATTGGGATCCCTACGAAGTCACATGACCTGACAGACAGCAAAGCTCTGAAATCTTGGTTATCTTTCTGTAGAGTTCCTAAAGAGAGCAGAGAGTTCCCAAGGACTTTCAGCCCCCTGACTGCAGTGTTCTGTTCTCAGAAATGATCCTATCTGGTAGCCTATCAGCAAGTTCTTTATATCTTTGTGTCGGGACAAGAGAAAAGTATTAACTGGTCACTCTTCTCTTGCTCCACAACCTTAGTCAAGCTTAAAGAGAAAGGAAAAAATCCAGTGGGTAAAGATACAAAGTTAAATAAATAAACTAGAGAAAAATAAAACAGCGTTAACAGAAGTTATCTTAAACAGGAAGGTAAAGTTGATAAGGAACTGCCCTTGCACCTCATCATTCTTTGTTCTGCAGTGCAAGCAGGTACTGTGTTTCCAAAATGATCTGAGAACTTCTACAATCAGTATTCCAAACATTGTAACTAATATAATTAAAAAAGAAAAGCTTTGAGACAAAAGTGACACATCTCTTGGGAAGCAAACTGCTTATAGTAAGGGATTACTTTGAACAGGAAGCCACCATGAGCTACTGTGCTCCCATTTCACGCACAGATGTCCGTGCTGATTTCCTCACGATGTCTGTGACACAAGTGTTTGCAGCGGCAGGTCTTGCTTCTTGAATATTGTCCTGTCCCTTCAATTTTGTCTTCTGTCTCATAGAGCCAATACATTTCCCTTTAACAACTGACGCTGCCTCATCTATGAGGTTTTTCTTACCCAGGTAAGAATTCCTGACAGAATAATGCAATGGTTATTTAAAAAATTTGACTTTATGTTATAAGTGATCTCCTGCATCCCATCACATAAAGATTCATAATACTGCTATTTTGGAGAAAATGAAAATAAGCCTTTTCACTGTAATCCAAAAAAATTTCTCCTGGAACAGCCTGATGAAACTCCAAAGGGTTAATACATAAATAACTAGAGTCATTGGAAAAGTCTGGTAAGGCACCCACAATACGTCCTTGCCTGATAAGAGAAGATTGATAACCTAGATGTCTGCTGCTTTAGGAAATAATTACTCATTATCTTCAAGTGTCTGGATGGTAAGCAGCTTGAAACTCTTTCTCACACTACTCTTTGAAGCAGCTGCACTGACCTTGTGTCTAAATTGGTCCCTTTTATGTTTTCAGTTTCTTTATCTAATAATTTACTTAATGGAGCTCTTGCTCCCATGAGAGTCAGACTTCTCTAGCATGGAGTTAAGAAAATAAATGCAGTTGCTTGTCTAAGGAACAAAGACCAAGATAGCATTTAGCCTATCTCAAGAGATCAGGCCAATGACCCATAAACCCCATTCACAGGGGTGTTGTACCTGCATATTAAGGATCAAAGGCAGGGACATTCAGTTGCCTAACCAAAGAGCCTCCTCATTGCCTGCTGAGCATGATCAAATATGCAATGGAAAGGAGAGGAGCTACAAAGAACCAGCCAAGGAATGCCATAGTCTCAGGAGACTGATACTGACTTCAGCAGAGCAGCACTTCTTCCTCACGTTACAGAACCAAAGGATAAAAAAGGAGAAGGGTCAGCAGAACTGCTACCTTGGACTTGCAGAGGACAAACTTTGGGCTGTTTAGGAGACTGGTTCACTTGGGAGACAGTACTGAAGGGCAAAGAAGTCCAGGAAGGCTAGACATTCTTCAAGTAGGAAATCTTAAAAGCTTGTTCCTGTTGCTGACAGGAACGAGTCATCCCTATATGTTAAAAGATGAGCTGGTGGGGAAGGCCACCAGCCTGGCTGAACAAAGAGCTTTGCTGGAGCTCAGGGAAAGACGAAGAGAGTTTTCCCCTCCCCAGTGGAAGAAGGGAGCTCAGAAGGACTACACGGATGTTTTGAGGTTTCAGGGAGAAAATCAGAAGGGCCAAAGCCCAGCTAGACCTTAATCTGGCTAGTGTTGTAAAAGACAACAAAAATGTTGCTATAAATACAGCAGCAACAAAAAGAAGGCTAGGAAGCCTTCTCAATCCTTTATTGGATGCAGGGGAAAATACAGTGACAGGGGATGAGGAAAAGGCTGAGGTACCTAATGCCTTCAGCCCTTGGATCACAACAACCCCAGGCAGAACTACAGGCTGGGCGAAGAGTGGCTGGGAAGTGGCCCAGTGGGAAAGGACCTGGGGGTGCTGGTTGGCAGTGGCTGAACACGAGCCAGGGTGTGCCCAGGTGGGCAAGAAGGTCAAGGGCATGATCCTGATCCTGGCTTGGATCAGGAATAGTGTAGAAAAGGAAGTTGGCCATCCTGTCATTAAAGCAGACGAGGGAAGTTCATAAAGCCTGAGAAGTAACTGAGACAGAAGACTGAGTGCGCAGAAAGGACTAACCAGGGCCCAGAGCAGGTGTGCTGCCTGTTCCAATGTAAGCCATTGGATTGCCAGAAGAAATACAGTAAATCTTGTTTCCTGGTTTTAAAAGACAGGCATTGCCTATGTAAGTTATGATAGCATTTCATTTTTCAAAAAGGATCATATGAATGAAGAAATTACTTTTAAGGGTTTGACAAAACTAAGGAAACAGTACTTGTGGTGACAACACCGCCTTACCAACTGCGTGTAATAGGAAAGGTAATATTGCAGGATCAGAGGCAATGGGCAATAACTGAAACAAAGGACTTTTGCAGAACAGCAGGAATCGCTTTTTCACTTGTGAGGGGAACGGAGCACTGGCACAGGCTGCCCAGAGAGGTTGTAGGGTCTCCCCCCTTGGAGACATTCAGAAAACCATCTGGACATGGTCCTAGGCAACTGCCTCTAGGTGGCCTTGCTTAAGCAGGGGTTGGACCAGATGACCTCCAGAGGTCCCTGCTAACCCCAGCTCTTTCGTGATTCTGTGAGTTCAGAGCAACAGGTCTTGCAATATTGCTGTAATGTCTGGCAGACAAACTGACATCAGCCTAAATTCAGCTGTCAGATGCATACACACAGACACAGTAATAAGCAGATATCCTAATACTTCCTTTCTTCCTGAGAGGGTAATTTTATTCAGAAGGGACATAACCTTGGATGCCTGACATTGTTAACTCGAGGACATTTTGCATATAACTTTTTACAGGCTTGGGATATTTAAAGCATTAATAGCCGGTTGACCAAGGTGAAAACGAAAAAGAACTAGCCACTTTTATTTTCACTATCTGAGGAAAAGTACTAATGCCAGACTACATATAAAAAGATCATCTTTTACAGGATCACTCTTGTAATTTTAAACCATGTAATTTTTTCAATCCAAGGCATTAAAATAAAAAATTATATGAGGTTGCAGAAAGAACTTCTGGTTTGAAGAGTTATAGTGGGAGAGATTTCTTAATAAGCAGGCAATTATCTTCAGAATATAGCTGAGGGAGTCAGAAATTCTCCTTTTTTCTTATTCTACATTTTTGCACAAATTTGGTTACACACAAATTAAGTGGCAAAGAAAAATAACAGAGCTCCCAGTGAAAGTCAGTACCTAATGGGAAATAAAGTTTGTGCTGCTTCCAAAGGCATGTCTCAAACCTTATTTGTTCAGGGAAAACTCCAGCTAAGATTGATGAGGAAAGTGTTTCCCTGGTTTTTTTATCTCATATTTCTGAGCAGCTTTAAAATTCAAGTTCATATTAAGTATAATTACAAAAAGTCTATTCTTTGGAAAAAAAAAAGTCTTAGAGTGGCAATGAGAGGAAGCAAAGCCAAACCCAATGGCCACGCTTTTCACAGGCTGCTCCTTCTGTCTGCAGATGTTTAGGATACCATGAAATTACCACGGTTAAGATTCGATGGGATAAAATGTTTTGGGAAGCAATGACTTCTCTAAAACAGAAACCCTCCCAGTCCCAGGGAGCAGCTGAGCTCTGCAGACGATGGTAGGTGGGTGCGGACCCAGCGCTGACAAAGTGCCCCATTGCTGTCAGGTAGCAGCACTGTGCTTGGAGTGTGTACTGCTGGCAGCCACCAACCCTGTCGGGAGGGGGACAGGCAGTGACCCCCTGCTGGTGCCACAGGTCACTGGGCAAGGCAGCAGTGAGACCTTAAGCAAAGTGGTACCCTGGCAGCGATATGGAAAATGTTAATTTGTCCAGTCTTTCCAAAAGACTTACATATTTGGCTGTCTCCATAGATATTATTCCAGAAGGGCCATTCTTATTTTTCACAGATGCATCAAATAAGCACATGAATAAAAAAAGAGGATATGCATGTAATTTTCCATGACAGAGATGGTTCTCCTCCTTCAGATTCCAATACCAGTGTCCTCCTTATGTGACGACATCTTGATGCAGAACAGTGAGATGAACAAATGTCCATGTTTATCTGAAACAGCCTCTTCCAAAATGAGTTCTACTTTATATATAAGCTGTCAATCTTTTTCAAAACCAGAATATACACCAAAGTGAAGATATGCAGTCATAAACTATGCCAGGTTAAATTTTCACATTGAAAATATTCTTCCTCATACCTCAAAATCAGTATCCTGTTTTACTGATAAACTTCCATTTGGATCTCTTAACGTATTTGTCACTAAGATGCTCCTTTTCTGATTTGTCACAGACTGTGCTTGGCCTAATAAAAATTGCACTGACCAAATATTGCATTAGTCATTACAAAAAACTCCCAAGTTTTACTTTGCAGGTGGGTAATATATGTCAAGACTTTAGCCCAAAGTGCTTCATTTTGACATAGAAGAATTGTATGCAAATGTAAGTATGTCACACTTTTTTCTTTTATGTCAGTCTTTGGCATTAGAAGGAATTCCTGCAACTGAAGCAGTGCTAAAAATGTCCTACAGATTATGTTTCACCATGTGCATGTGTGGATTTTATGTGTATGTATCACTGAGAAACTATATTCCCTGAAATAATGAAAACTTTCAGCCTTTCTGAGCTATTAATCCTTAAAAAGCTACATACTGCTGCTTTCTTTTTGTGCCTGAAATTCTCCAAAGTAGTCTAGGGGATTTAGACACGTATCGTCTGTTAATTCTAGTTGCAGACATTTATCTAAATCCCCTACACAACTTTTTATTTTTTAAAAATTACTCAGACTTCCTTTTATCTGCTCACTTTCTCTCCGTAATAGCACTGGCTAAGCACTGCCTGTGTTAAAAATATTACCTCTTGGCCACCCAAGAGGATTAGACAGCTTTGTACCAGAGGAACCAAAAGGGTGAAACAGCTAGGAAGGAATTATACGAGTGTATCAACTGCACTGTATTTTTTTCCAGAAGAGATGTATCTTCAGTAGCGTGTCAGCACGCCCGGCGCGCTGGGTGCCTCACACAGTCTGTGATTCTTCTGGCATTAAAATAATGCTAATTGGAAAAAGCCCACAACTGCTATTGCTATAAATATTAATAGCAACATTACTTATCTTCATACAGTTTGCTCTTCTCTCTTTCAGTCCATCATAAAGTTCTTCTTGAAAGAATTCAAGTTTAAAAAAAAAAAAATTCCATTCTTTATACAATTACCGTTTGTTGGAGGAACTGAAAAAACTAAAATCTCCCTTAGGAATAACTTCTTCTTTTAAGAGCTTTCTATCTTTTATTTCAGTCATTTTATATCTGGACTGCAGCAGTGGAAAGGAGAGGTCAAAAGGTGGAAACATCAATGCTTATGTAATCCCCAAAGAGGATTACTCCCCTCACAAAAATGGCTAGTATGACATGTGAAATTAAGGATATTCATTCTGTGTCTGCACATCCCTTGTAATAGAATTGGTGAATCTTTAGAAAAATAGAGCAATATGAGAACAACTCAGCTTTTCCCATGGTATCAGCACAGATAGTATTAAAGTCCAAAACAGTTTTTCTAAGACAGCACTCGCCAAACAGCTCTGTAAAGCCTTCCTTCCTCTCCCTGTGCACTTCTGCCAACTAAAGGATGACAGGTATACAGATTTATTAGAAGTGGGAGAAGGGACACCACTTGGATTTTAGCACTTCTATTAGTCCTGGCAAACATGCATGCATTGTTTCCTCATTTGGAGCAGGGCTACACCCATTCCCAGATGGATAGAGCACATTTATTCCGTGTCTCTGCCAGGATTACGCCATCTGAAGCAGTCTACAACAGGAGAATAATAAAACCATAATGATTTTCAGGCACAGTGCTTACATAGGACAAAAATCACTGAACAGATATTTTGTTAAATCATTTTACATGCCACTGAATGCAACAGTCAAAGACATTTTATAAGTCTGGAGGAACACAATTATAAAAAAAACTCAAAAAACCATCATATGCCTTGGAAGAGCTAGGGAGTGTGCCAACCCAACTTCCAATAAAACTTCATGGGAAAAAGAAAACAATTTCTTAGTGCTAACATTTCAAAATGAATGCCTAAGTAAATTGGTATTGACATATCACATACGAATGCCCAACTGCTTAAAACCCAACAGGATACCTTCTGAGACATAACTTTGATCAGTGTATTTCCCTGCACATGACTGCTTTCATTGTAAATGAGAAAAATTCCTGCTGGGAGTTAATTTGAAATCAATGCATTACATTGAAATCAATGCGTTACACCATAAGATTAGACAGTTAGTACTTTCACCCAGTTAAACCAGTTTACCATCAGGAAAGTTGCCCTAAAAAGTAAACAAAATTCAATGTTGAACTTTACTGATCTGTTCTAAACTTAGAAGTGTTTTCTTAAATTTTTCACTCAACTTACTGCAAATAATACATGAAAGAAAAATGGTTCTTTTGAATATAATTGAAAAGTAGATTTAGCTGCAGTAGAGTGCCTTGATTGCACATTTCCTCACTCATTGTATATATTTAATCATATTGTGGCTGTATTTTAATAATGTCTTATTTTTAAAAAAAGTAGATGCTAAGATTACTTCTGTTGGTGTCACATAATTTATATCTTGCTCTGCTGTGCCCTGGCTTCTCCTAAGGGACAGAATGTCAACCAGTTTCTGCACTGACAAAACAATATGGTTTCATTGATTGCCACTGGTAGCATTTTTGGCTCATTTTTCACGGCTCTGTCACCCAGGTTCATAAAGAACTGCTTCTCCTCATTTGGATGTTGGTTTTCAGTGGCAATTTTTCATACTTGACTTGACCGATGTGATCTTCGCTGCTGTATGCTGACATTTGCTATGATGTGACTACTTCGGACTTGAAATACTACCTCAAATTTGACTGCAGAGAGTTCTGTGAAAGCAGAAGGGTTATTCCACTACCAGAAGCAATTAGATACATTTATATCACCAACCTGCTGTCAGCTGTAGGGTGGTTTCAGAACTGAAGAGGAAATACGTATTGGGTTAATATTCCTACCTTCCAACTCCCAGCAGCCAAGTTCTGCAGTGCCCCTGCTGCCCCCTCCAGCGTGTCTGGATTTGAGCACTCAGAAAGAAGTGTGAGGTAGGGTTTGACTATTGAAGGGTGCCACAGCATCTGGATTCCTTTGGGTGGTTCTGCACAGTCTGGGAGAGGTCCTACGCCATCCCACTGTTGGAAAGCACAAATCAGATTGTCAGCAAGGAACAGTGAAATACGCTTGATAATTGCCGCAGTTGAAACTGTAACATCTACGAAGGCATCTGCCCATAAACAGATGTTCTCAATTTTTGCACATCATGTGATTCTTTGTAAAGGAACCAAATTTCCTACTAAACATTCCTTATAGTCGAGCTACAAGATTGGCAGAAATCCCAATGTTTTAGCTAGCTGACATAACAAAAACACTTTTCACTGCATGTATTTTTTTCTGTGGGAACAGAAGCCCAATGAACGTATCTTAAGAGGCAAATCTAAAACTTCCATGAGGAGAAGAGATTATCTTTTCACATCCTGCTCGGTTCTCCACATTCTCTCTCTTCTCATGAGAGGAAAAACAACACAGAATGCTACTATGGAAAACTAAATCCTTCAAGGCCATAAGCCCTCCATGCCATGAAAGGCTCAAGTGTGACAAGTCTTCCTCAACTCCTCAACTTCTGGCTTCTCACAATGAGAGTGCAGGGGGTACTCAGCCAGCCAGCCAGCTGTGTAGTCTGAGACTCCAGTGCCACTGGTAGAACCAGCTCTCACAAAACACACTGTTCCTCTCATCACATACTGAGTTTTGCCATGAAAAACAACCCAAGTCTGATATCCAAAATGTGCAATATTTAAACCTGGACAAAGGGTAGGTTATTGCACAAAGCCCTCTCTTACCAGAAATAAATACTTTATTCCAGGAGGACAGGGATTCTCCTCTCCAGTGAAGCACACAACACTTGCACCTATGTATGAAACATCTCAAAGGAAAATACACAGGCTTTCTTTCTGCTTTTCAAACAAAAGTAAGATGTGGAATGAAGTTTCAATAAAATTTTAAATGGAAAACTACTTACATATTTATTGTATATTTTGTTTTGTTTTGTACAGATAAAGAGATTTAAACAATTAGTGCCATTTTTAGGAACAAGGCTTAACTTTTTAAAAAAATATATTTTCTAACACCTCTGACATGTCCACATTGCATACTACAATAAAAAAAACACCTTTTAGTGCCTTGGGTTAGAGATTACTGTGTCTATATAAATAAAAAAAAATCTGTACCAAACATTAAACATCTATTAGACATACGAACATAGTGTAAAGTCAAATTAACTCCTGGATTAAGTCTGCAACAGTTAATTTAACTAGTTATGAGTGCACAACAATACTTGCACGGGGAAAGACCTAGAATCTCTTGTTTTCAGGAAGTATCAATCGTAATTTTATTTACACTAACCTTCAAAATAAAAAATACATATATTTTAAGGGACAATCAATCAAGTCTTCCCTAACAACAACTAACCCAATTACAACAAGGTTTTGTGTGATTACTACCTTTGAGAATGAAACCCACTATTTTTTGCTAAATTAAAGCAGAACGAACACCAAAGCGGAAAGCTAGAGGGACCATTTAATACACATGAGCAGCTACCGAAAACCAGAAAGCTGCTCAAACGTGAAACTCGCTCTGCTGGACAAATGTTATCATAGTTTAAAAGAACTGGCATAGCAATACCCAGTGATGGCTGAGAAACTAGAGGACAAATGCCTTCTGGAGAAACAATGCCTTCAAATGACACTATTATAGGGCTGTGCCTTTGAAATTTTTAATACATTTCTGCCTTTAAACCAACAGATTGTTTTCACTGCATGTGACTCAGTTCTCCTTTTTCCTCCTTATAAATCACCAGCCTTGCCAGAAATGAGTTCTTTTCAGCTCATAAAAAATACATTAAAGCCTGCTTCTTATTTTAACTCTCAGAATTCAATCATTCACACTGTCAGATTTTTTTTGAAAACAAATGAGAGACACATCTCACAGGTGAAATCTGACCTCACACCAGGTTTAGGCTTTGTACCTTAGTTAAGCCCACTAATGAATGACTTGCGATGTCCAAGGGCACCAATTCAGGTCTTTGCTTGTCTCATTCCAACTTGCACAAATTATGCATTATGCAACTGAAGAGTGTTTGCACAGGGTATTTGTTATATTATTTCAAGGACAAAGTACATGAAATGCATCAAATGTATCAGATCTACCCATATGAGGGGCTATATGCCTATGTGGGGGTATATCTATAATTTTTTTTATGCTCAGCTACTTACACTCATGATCCCAAGGACTACTAAAAATCAGTTGATATAAATAGAGCCCTATATACATGCTCATGCTGTGCTGGTACATATAAAGCTCTGGAAATGATCTAGCAGATAAATTAATATTTAATGTTGTTTTGCCATTCTGCCCAGTAATGAGAAGACATTAAAAAAAAAAAAGGAGACAAATTACTGCATTTCCCTGCCCTTCTTGCAACTCACTTGTAGCATGATTGCATTAATTTATCGCCAACTGAGAGGGAAGACCTTTTTCTCAAGACACTGTGATGCCTCAGAGTCCGTGTACCAATGATGAAAATCTTTGGTACCGCACATACATGTGCAGTGAAGGCACAGGAAATTCAGTGACCCTGGAAAATGTCCTGCACTGCTCCTCAGATGCGGTGTGTGTGCCCAGAGCAGCTGACTGGCTGCACAGGGAGGGTGTCACTGTCCACCACGCCACGCCACCATTTTGGCTGGGGTAGAGTTAATTACCTTCACAGTAGTTGGTATGGGGCCACGTTCTGGATTTGTGCTGGAAACAGTGTTGATAACTCAGGGATGTTTTAGTCACTGCTGAGTAATACTGACAACAGTCTTTTCTGCTCCTCACACCACCTCACCAGCGAGAAGAATGGGGATGCACAGAATTGGGAGGGAATACCAACAGGTATTCCTGGTCAGGACAGCTGACTCCAACTGACCAAGGGGACATTCCATACCACATGGTGTCATGTTCGGAATATAAAGCTGGGGGAAGAAGAATGAAGGGAGGACATTTGGAGCGATGGGGTTTGTTTACCCAAATCATTGTTAATGCATGATGGAGCTCTGCTTTCCTGGGTATGGCTGAACACGGGAAGTGCTCATGCCTGCCCATGGGAAGTGGTGAATGAATTCCTTCCTTCGCTTTGCTCGCATGTGGGGCTTTTGCTTTCCCCATTAAACTGTTTTTATCTCAACCCATGCGTTTTCTCACTTTTACTCTCCTTCGCCCCCGCCCCACTGAGCGAGCGGCTGTGTGGGTTTAGTTGCTGACTGGGGTTAAACCACAACACCTGCTGTGCCTGTGGCAGCCTCTTCACTGTAGGGCTTAGTAGCTTCTGGTGTCTTTTGTGTAGCTGAGACCAACGCCTGAAGCTGTACAGCCCGACTGTTGCAGGGCCTGTAGAACTGACACAGATAAACAAAGAAGCTATTGCAAAGGAGATTTGCCCGATCTTCATTCATTTATTTTGTATTTCATAAACATCAACTGCCGGAGCAATAAAAATATTTTTCCCCACGTGGTATTAGAGTTCATATCTAAAATAGTGGTTAAGGCACGGCAGAAGTTGCTTTGCAGTTCTCATTGCTAAATATTAATGAGCTGAGGCCACATCCTCATCCAGTAAACACCCATACCCAGTAAATGACTGGAAGAGTTATTGTACTGTTGCAGCACATCAGGAATGATCAGGAAGGTCTATTTGAGATAGACTCGGGCTGCAGTAGGAGCCTCTGAAAAAAGAGGACAACATGCAATTACTCTTCCTAGCTTATACTAAGGAGGAAAAAAAAGTCATAAACAAATATTCCTTCCAGGCTTCCCTCCTTCAGCTGAAATTACGCACATATATTGTGGTTGAAGCTGACAAACGGCTTGTTACGTGGGTGAGATACAAATCTCTCATTTCCTGAGACTGGTGCAAAGAAAGGATGAAAGTCAAGAAAAATAAAAAGCCAAATATCAAGATCTTTTAAGAACAACAGACTTTTGAGAGTAAGAGTAAGAGTAAGAGTACTCTTAATAAAATTTCCAAATTTTCATATTAGCAAGGAACTCTGGGAGGAGAAAAACATCACTCATCGAGATGCTCTCCTGTGCCGCACAACAGATTATCTATCACCACCTTTCTCATTTTAATGAAAGTAAGTACATATTTATAGTGCAATTGTACTGAATACCTGGGAAGGCTTCAACTCAGTAAGAGAAGTACACTCTGCAAATTTTGGGATTTGTACTAACAACCTCAAATTAGTGGGGTTTGCTTTTAAATAGGTATCACATGACAATAGGTTTTCCTGTGGTAACAATACAACGTTTTATTTTAGTTTATTACATATGAATACTTCCTTTCTCCCAGTCTGCACAAAATACCACTACTAAAAAAAGAAAATCTAGGAAAAAATTAAAACGAACCCCAACAATGTCTAAAACCATCTAGACGTCTCCCCAATGATCCTAGACATTTGAGATAGTCCGATGACACTGTAGCTATGCTCCTTGAAGCAGCAGTGACAAAATTCACACAAGCAATTACACGGCGCTCACTAAAACAATTTCTGAAATGCCAAAGACTTTTAAACTAACAGGCCCGCTAAGAAGACACTGGTATCTCATCCTGCATGTCTTAGTGGCTGTGACAGTCTCTGCCAGCTGTCCCAAGACATGTCAGTCCAATAACCTCTTTTGGATACCTTTGTCCAAGAGGTGCATTGGCCAATGCTGTCAAGAGCAGAAATTGAAAATTCAGCAACAAAAATTCACCAAAGTCACAGAGCTTGATTTCAGGGATGATGAGAATCCATGCAGATGAGGAGGAAGGAATACTACTATTTACATCAAGTCAAACTTCAGTTTAGACATCCAGGCCTAAATAAAGGTGATGAGTATAAATGCAGATGTCAGCTGACACAGAGACTACAGGAGCATAATGGGAGAGTGCTGAGCTCATTGCGTAAGTAATGGTACTGTTCCCAGTTTGGTGCAACAGCATTTACAATCACAGGAAAGGTGTTTGAAATGCTTTCAAAACATTTCAATGTATTGAATCATTACAATTAATCTCAGATATTAATAAATCTAAATTGTACTTTAGATTATACATTACACTCTTAAAATAATGCTTTTATTCAACTTTTTAATATTATGCTTCTAAGAAAAATATATTAATTCAGTTTGTGCATTTTGTCTTTGCTTAAAACCAGAACCCTCCCAAATGAAGGGGGATGGAGTTAAACCCAGCGAAAACAGTCCTTGGCACATCACTACATGTCCTTCTCCTCTCCACAGAAAGCTGAAGCTAACTGGCTTTGCAGTATATTCCACGAACTGACAGATACAAATGATATTTAATAACCCTGCAGTTTTGACTTCGCAAACAAATTGGCCATACATGGCAGTGAGTGGCTCACAGAGTATCTGGGAAGATGCTGTGTATGCAAGCTAGAAAGCAGAAATGGTTTTCAAAAAGCTCTGTAAGGAATCGCTCAGGAGAATTGATTCTTGCTGTTCAACACTTGGCGTAACCACCTTGTGCAAGACAAGGAAGAGACAAGTGGAAGCAATATTCTTTCTGAGCAAGGACGTATTGGCAACACGGCCTTTCATCCCTAATCTCAGTTCAAATTATTGGTCAAACCCAGGAGCCGCCAGCATTTCTCTGTTTCTGTGCTTATTAGCTTGGTGTGGCTTGGTAGAGTATTGAAGAATACTTGATAAAGTAGTGGTCTCACCACATGAAAAGACAGATCTGGCAGGTTTATTTTTTATGCTTTTTGAAATATTATGGCCTTAAACCTGCTATTTCACCTAGATAGAAGAATTTATAGGCCATTTAGCAAGCATGCTAAAGAGGTGTGCCAGTCAATTCTTAATGATATATAACTTGAAATGTTGCTGTTATACCTTAAGGCTCCTGACAGAAGGTGAAAAAGAAGGTCAGGCTCATTTCAGAAGTGTCACTTCCAATCAAAAAAACAGACTTTGGGCTAGATTCTGGTTTGACAAGAATGATCACAGATGGGGAACTCGAGAGGAGCATGAAGCCAAGAAGTCAACCTGTTTTTCTTAGGGAAGAAAGGAAAAGAAATGAAATAGCGCCACATGTATACATAATGGGCTGCACAACAAGAAATAAGAATTAATGACAACTCCCTGGTGGTTTTTTACTGAAATTGGACCGTATGCCTGATTTGCCCTAACTGCTTTCTGTCGTAATCCTCATTTCTCGTACAGCTCAAAGAATAAACCTGTTGGTAGCAGTGAGCATGCCAGCAGCATGAACAACAAACAATATTTTCAGCAGTGGAAAGATCAGTTTCCATCCGAAGAGTGACAGAACACAAGGCAGAGAGGTCGAAGCCTACAAGGTCCTAGCTGGAGATGAAGGGCTCTGTGGCTGGAGAGCTTATTGGGGTGATGGTTCAGTGCCAGCTGATCACAGGTAACCAGCAGAGAAAAACTAACAAACATTGCTGGCAGCAGAGAGTTACAGTCCTGGAGGTTTGAGACAGAAGTCAGGTGAGTCTCATTTATCTTTCCTGAGGCCTTAACAGAAGTTTTGCTTTCTGTTTTTCCATAGATAAAACCAGTGCTATACCTAGATTTTATCACAAACCTTTAGAAGGTTTGGGCCTCTTCTAACATTCCATCTGTGTGACAAAGCAAATGCCTCAGGAACCTCTCTCAGCTCTGGTGAAATGATTGTGGGCTCTTTTAACACCACCCACCTTCACTCTGAAATGAGGAGAACACTCGTTTCCTGTGATCCTAAGGGAACTCCTTAAGCAAAGTAATTTGAAAGGTGTCATTAGACCCATGATCTGAACAAAGACATATCTCTTACTTGATTTCAAGATGTACAGAAGTTGCCATTGGTATAGACGACTGATGTCATTAACAAAAAACAATTTCCAGTTTGTTTTTGAAAGACCTTTGAAAGAAGCCACATTTTATACTACCACTCAATTCTGTTCTTCCCTTCAAGTAAATCATATGCGACTACAACTGAAACATAACTTAGAAAAATTAAGATACTTCCTTCCTAAATCATAAAACAAAGAAATTAACTTCTACTTTCATTATAGAGAAAACCCATGAGAAAGTGACTTTAATATCAAGTTTCTCCTGTTTTATGGTTTAAGAAACAAACTCTCCAGCTCTGTGAGGGAATTTTTTTAAATATGGAAAACTGCAGCATCATCCACATCCTTTGTCTAAAATGATACATCTGCTTTTCTTTTGCAACTACAATAGTTTTGCTACTATTTTTTTTACTAACTCTTTTATCCAAAAATTAAAGACTACCTCATAAATGCAGTTCATGAAAATACAAATAGTAATGAAGAAAGTAAGGTACGGCGATAGTGTAATAGGAAAATTTCAAAATTGCATTCACTAAAATATCAACATTTTTTCCTCCACACCGTTTTGTAAATCTTATCCTCCGAAGACGACTGAAACAGCAATTTTGTTATTCAAAAACCCCATGCACTGCCAAGAAAAGAAAAAATATCAATGCCCTCAACACATATTTTCTGGGGATGTAAAATGCAGCAACCAGACTGGATACTACTCCCCTATACTGAGGTGTCACAACTGACAGAGATGTGCTTGTGCCCTGTGCTTGGATAAAACTCTCAACTATTAAAGGAACCACAGAGACAAAGAAGGAGAAAGAACATATCTTTTTACACAATTGGACAATTGTGTCCACACTGGACAAGTGCCTCTGAACATATTCTGTACATTCTGTACCTATTTTTGCAAAATAAATGGACAAAAAGTTACATTTACCCTTATCACAGTTTGAGTTATTTTATGCTGTTAATATAAATGTGGAAACATGAAAAAGAGTGGTTTTCTTTTCCATTTTTGAGGGTAACTTGGGAGAACTGTTTCTGGCATGGTGATCTTGCTCCTATTGTTTTTAGTAACATTCTAGTTAACTTGATAATATATTCATTTGATAATATACTTCAAATCATTTGGTATGGTCAACAACAGTCAAGGATTATGGGGTGAAAATAACCCCATAGAAGGCTCACAAGGCTCCCTTAAAATTCCTGAACTGAATAATATCCACATGTGAGAACTTGAATATAGCAAGATGAAGTAGGATGTCCAGATTTAAAGGAAATTTAGATGAAAGAAGGAAACATCATTAGAAAAACGTTTCTAAAACTTGTAATGCAAAGCAGTCCTGTGCACAACAGAATCAGTTCTGGAAAGAGTAAGTTTATGTCCTTGCCACAGAAAAGCCTAGTGGTCATAAACCTGAAAATATGTGTGCAGTTTTATTATTCTTTGGACTTTAAAAATTATATAAAACTTTTCCATTAGGCAAACACAAACAACTCTGAGGAGACCTTTACCATGCAACATGCTGATAATGAGCACTCATAGAAACAGACAAAAAATATCTAAGAGCAGGCAAAAGCATGTACATTGTAAAGGTAATCGGCCAAAAGAGCTCAGTTCTTTGTCCTGGGGGAGCAAAAAAATGTTTTTTTAGGGAACCACTGAAGTACAGAGAAGCCCTATGGGAATATTTAGAGTAGTTAAAAGTATGAATCTGAGATCCAAAAGTCACAGAAAAAATGTAAGAGGAAGACTTAAAATAAGACTTTAGATAGTGAGTGTGTGTGCATGTGTTAGTAAACAGAGCATCAAAGAGCAAGCCAAGTTGCAGTGTGACGCATTCATATCCAGACATGCTATTTTTTGCTCCTGTACTTTGAATAACTGCAAGCACAGTGTGTGAAAACTGTTAATTCAGTAACAGGGCTGATGACTACTTTATGGAGTAAAATTAGTTTGCTTTGACACTTTTAATCTCACTGTAGCCCAATACAGGAATCCCAACAAAAGGCCATAATAAATTCAAGCTATCCGATGACGGGGTGTTTAACCACAAGAGTAGGTGAAATGAATGTCTTACTAGTCATGAGTGCTGCATTTTTCAGTACCCAACTTTTAGCTTAGTAATGTTGCTATAACTTTTCCATATTAGCACAATTTGACTTTATGAACTCAGGAATATTTTCAGTACTGGTTTACATCATTTATTCAAATACCCTGTGCACTTAATCGCTTACTCAAATAAATATTTTCTTTGAGCAATCTGAAACAGAAACAAACTACAATGCAAAAAAGTGACTAAGTGTAGGAAGAGGTGGAAAACTTACTGCTGCCAGCACAGGCTGTCTGAAAAAGCCCATAAATCAGTAGCCATTCTTATTGCTATTTACTGTGTGTACCGATACAACAGTGTCCTTCTCCGCAATACAACTGTCAGTTTTCTCCAAAGTATAAGTTCTTAATGGGATAAAAAAGGAGATAAATACACTTTAAAAATCAACCCACCCAAAATTATAACCTGTCAAATAACTTGAGGAAGCAATCAAGACTTTGCTTTTCAATTTTTCTTTGGTAACAGCATTAAATATATCAAAATATGAATGAGGCACAGTATAAGACTAACTTTGAAGCGAGTGTATATATATATATGCCTGATGTTTGTTTGCATCAAAGCCTTTCTACACACACGTGGCTCTGTGGAAGTACAGTGTAAAGTATATGCAGATCACTCTTTTCATTAGAAATGGCTTCCTTTCAAAGAGCACTTTACGGTATTTATGGCGTTCAGAGTGTACCCATGGCTACGGTTTCCAGGTGCACCACATAATGTACAACTTTCCCAAGCAAACATATTTCATTACTCCAAGCCATATTCTGCCTTAAGCTCTCAGCTAATTAACAAGGGCAACAGTTTTGTATATTCTGCGTCACGCATTTAATTTCTAATACAGTGAGTTAATTATTTATATTTTAAACGATGGGCACTTCAACTACTCGCAACGCAGCTGCAAATAACTTTCATTACCTGATCTTGTGATTTCTTTTTCTTCTTCTTCTTCCCCCAACACCCTGAACTCTCTGCGTCTTTTCCATTGGCATCACCACAGAGTAATCCATCAAGTTCATCTGTTCCCATCTGCTGTCCCTGAGATGTTTCTGCAGCTAGCCTGTATGAGAGGTTCCTCAAAATGCACACACAGTTTTCAACGGTCTGAAAAGTATGACAAAAAGAAAAATACAGAAAAGAAAACCAGAAAAAGATTAAAATCCTTCCCTTGCTCACTGTGAATACAAAGCAGAAGGAATTTCATCTATCTTTGCACATGCATTTTCCCAGCACAATTCTTATGTGCACATTTCTGAGTGCTCCCCAGGTAATCACAGCTCAAGAGATTCAGAAATTTTTATGGTAACAATTCAGTAGTCTGGACCATATTTTTCTGGGAGTTTTTTTACTGTCATTCTGAATTTCACACTGGAGCCCCATGTGAAACAGACACCGAGGTAAAAAGTGATCAAGAGAACCTGAACACCTCCGAATGTCAGCAAACTCCCACCTCAGTGAATAGAAAGCGCTACAAACAGAAAATGGCAATAGATTCTGGGTTTTGTCCTTTTAAAACCAGAAATAACCTTTTTTTCTGGCAAAAACTCTACGTAAATTACCATAAGATTGGGATCCGAGTTCCATTTCACAAGTACTTGTAGCATGAACAGATGATGTTTCTCCAGTCCCAGAAGTAGGACTAGAAATCTGTCTTGCTGCTTTTACTGCTTCTAGCCAGGCTGCAGACAGAAACCTTGCGTGCAGCCTTTCCCTTTCATCCATTTATCCCCCTAATAGGTTGTGCCTTCTGTAGAAGATGTAAGCAGGAGTCCATAAATGGATGAGACCCAGTGGGGGAAAATTTACTTGTAATTCAACCTAATTTCTGCAAGTCTAAAAGAAGTTCAGTTGAGACGTGAAACCTACTCATTTAGTTGGTTCAATTTGGTTTGATTATCCCTAATAAGAAGGATATGAGCTTAATTTTCTGCACACAAGGAAAGCATGGTTAAAAAAGCCATTCTCTATTTATATTTATTTCAACTGTTCCTAGTGCTCCATGGAGATAAAAAGCAATAGCCACCACATCCCAGCTCTTTTGCTCCATTAACCCAGAATGGAATGATTGTGAGGCTTTCAGCTCTGTCGTATTCTGCCATATTCACCAGTGAGGCAAACAGATGGGGCTTCGTTTACTTTCATGTACTGCACGAGCTTCTGCCAGGTATGCATTCAGCACACATCTTCTGTGATGCCATGAAGTTCCAGAGGCAGTATGGAATTCAGATTAATCTACACGGGAATACTTATTTATCTATTTTTTAACATAGATAAAACGGCACAATTTTGCAAGACACTTGAAATTTCTGCCAAATACATACACATAGGTAGAAATACATATATGCATGTGTGTGTGTGTGTCTAGAAAGTGTTAGTGAAACTTTCATAGCTGAAAGCTTTGCAAACATCACAGTGACCATATATATTTTAAAAGGTTTGCTGCCTCTTTGATTTTTTTTAACATTATCATACATGAATTTTATTCACTTTTGATATAGTATGCTGAAGTTGAAGCTTTGCATTTGTTGATTAGGATCCTGAACTTTAATTTTCCTTTTCACAAGTCATAGTTTTTACATTTAAAATTCCCATTTTGTGAAAAACATAAGCTGAGTCCATCACAAGGACAATGTTCTCTTAAACTAAAAACTGATAAGCAAACTTCCAAGACTCAAACGCAACCAACACCTTCTCTACTGAGGCGAACTCCTACAAGCCAATTAAGCTGGTTCTAACCACACAGCTGGACAGACTGCACTCCTCGACTTTCAAGGATCCTTGTATTCCTTATTCTGTTTTCAGTTTCATCATAAGGGGACTAAGTTCAATAGTTTTTCCACTGTAGCTACTTTTAAGCTACTCTGAAGCTAATGAAGTTAAAGACACCCCTGTGTTTGGAGGCTGCTCTGCAGGAGGTGTCTCGGTGGGGTAGTGAGGGCTGGCGACAGCCAAGTCTGCCCCAAACCCTGCTGCCAGGTGGGTGGGTGTTCTCCGAGCATCCCTCTACTAAACTTACATTAATGGAAAATTCATTATAGATTAATGGGTTGTGGGATTTTTGGGTGTTTTGAGGGTTTTTTGGGTTTTTTTTTTTTTGCTTCTTTTTAAAAAAAGCAAAGCCACGCTGTTAGCCCAGCACTTCATGCTATGAACTTCTCTTAATTCCTCTCTCCATCCCTGGAATTCACAGGCAAATTTCACCTATTTGATTCAGGTAGTGACCAGAGACTCCTGGATGTTATTCCTCTGAACTCTATAAACCCATGGGGGTCCACAGACAACTCTGTTAAGTATTATTTGGAAAGACAAACCCAGTGGGCTTTAAAACCTTGCTGCATAAAAGGCTGCTCTCCTGCAATTCCTAGGGGTTTGCAAATGGACCAAGGTTGCCCTAGAGCAGCGACTGTAATTAATTTAGCACCGTATACTGAAAGCAAAAGAAACTGGCCTTTTTCTTCTTCTCTGGAATACTTTAATGCATTACAAATCTTCAATTTGTAAATGCTTGGAGTCTTTTTAATTAGGGAGTGCCTTTCGCCTCTGCAGAAGTTTGTTCATATCCTAGTATTTTAAGAGAAGTAAAGTTGACATAATGAGGCATCTTAACACAGTTGTTATTGAAAGCATTCATTGATCCTCTTCAAAGAAGAAATAATGTTGGTTTTACGGCAAAACTGCCTATTAATCGCCCAATTTTTTGTCGCTTGTTTGCCTTCTAAGCCTACCTCACTCTTATTAGCTCTCCTACTGGGTACTGAAAATCAATTTTAAGGTAAAACTGGCAGAGCAATGTAAGGAACTTTACATGGAACAGGATATATTTGCTCTTCTTAAACCAGTATCATATTTTCTACTTCAATAATTCAATTGAGAGGATGACATGCTTACCTGTGCACACTACACAGGTAGACACAAATACAATGCTTAGCACACTAAAATAAAGAGCTCAGCAGAAAAAAAAGGAAAAGATGGGCTAAATTATGCTTTGCTAAGACATTCCTCCCAATGCATTAAAAAACAAAAAAAATCATGAAAAAACTGTCTCTTTATAGTCCCCACGTACTCTGAATACCTGGATTTGCTGCTGAAAAGACAAAGATGACAAACCTTACTATCAATTTCACTGCTCCCCAGAGCAGACTGGATCACGTACAGCAATGCATCTGTCAGGCCATCACACTCCCTCATTCTTCTGCGGGCCTCCTCTCCAGCAGAGCTGACATTCCTGCAAGGCAACAGCAAGGGTCACTATCACCACAGCTCCCTGCCCACCGCCCCGCCTGAAACCTTCTCACAGTCCACATACAGATAAAACACACGTTTTCTTTCCTCCTTTCATCAGTTCAGAGCTGTGAATAATGGAGACAGCTGCGAATGAGCTCAGGAAATGTAACGCAGAGGGGAACAAATGGAAGACATCGGGTCCTCCACAGGATGGGGCTGAGTGGCCAAGCAGCATGCGCCCACCTGCATGGGGAGACTCAGGGCCCACTAAAATTTGGAGAAGGGCTGATAATCTTTCTTTTCTTTCTTTCTCTCTCTCTCTTTTTCTTTCTTTCTTTCTTTCTTTCTTTCTTTCTTTCTTTCTTTCTTTCTTTCTCTCTTTCTCTCTTTCTCTCTTTCTCTCTTTCTCTCTCTCTTTCTCTCTTTCTTTCTTTCTCTCTCTCTCTCTCTCTCAAGCATTTTTAAAATGTGCATATGTACATACGAATCAGGATTTAAAAAGTCTAGAGGTTTTGCCAAATATATCTCTTAGGAATTGAAGAGCCCAGTAGTTAGGGCTCTTAACCTCAGAGAAAAATATTATCAGAGCATAATATAAAACACCTGCTGTTGCTTGCTTCTCATTTTACATGAGTGTTTCCTTTTCTCTTTCATTTTGAGAGAACATTAATGCCTCAATCTTCTCTTTACAGAGTTATAAGTTGTTTTACATTGCAAAACTTAAGGCCTCGGATTATTCTAATAATATTGTAATACTTGTGTTCCTTAGACAGGGCCAGAGGGCCTTCTGAACACATTTATATAAATCAAATTAAAACAAAATTCACTGCATACCATAACGTGTCATAAGGTTCAAAGTATTGATACACAAAGAAACAAATATGCATGAATGAGCATATACAAACAGAATCTATATTTGCTAACATCAAGCCTCCCAGGGAAAAACTGCATTCAAATTTGCATAGCAGGTTTGATTTAGAAATGGGTGAATTAGCAATCTCAAGAATGGGATATAACTTTTCACATAGTCTCCTTCAGTAGGGGAAGACAACCCATTGCTGAGGTGGCTCACCTGTAGCTCCTCTCTCCCCGCTACTGAAGTTTATACAAAGAAAGAACATAAAAGAACACACAAACCAGACCTACGTATTTAACGCCAATGCGTGGAAATGGAAGGGAGGACACTGGCCCTTGAATTTTGGAAGAAGGCACTTTCTATCTTTTATGCCATTTTCAATGACCTTTGCATTAAAGATGGAAAAAGAACAGGAATCTGGGGGGGGACAGAATTTCAGATGGAAGAAGATGAGAGGGATAGGTTTCCTTTCAATTCTTTCTCTGCTCTACCTACTTCATCCTGTTCTGCCTCCTTATTATATATAAAAAAAGCATTTCCATTCCCCCAAAGCAACGAAGAGTCTTTACCTGGACAATCCCCCAGCCCCTCCAATGCAGGCTCCTAAGTGACTCTACCCCCTAAACATACATGATTTACCATCTATACTTGCATCCCCACACAGTCCTAATTAGTGCTGCTCTCCCACACACAAACTGGCCCAAATAATTCAATACTGTTCCCTTCACCTCAGCAGACAGCTTGACAGAAAATATATGGCCCTGGAGCACTGGAATGAATTCTCGAATCTCTCTAGCAAACAAATTCACTCTCCTTGAGACCCCTCACTTTTTGCCACATTACACATCAGAAGTCTGCCCTTCATAACAGCTTGTGTGTTGGCCAGTTCCTCTGGCCCCTGAACTCCATGCCTCTTCCCCTATCTCTCTGCTGCTACGGGATCAGCAGGTGAGGGGTTTTCCTCCAGTTCATGGGGAAACCTTCTTCTGTCATCTAGGAAGTTGGGTCTGGAGAATATCAACTGGAAAAACTCTCTCCCTTTGAAGTGATGGAAACTTCTGACTTACCTTTGTCTGACAGAAATAAGAAGGTAAACATACAGAGCATGGTTTTCCCCAAACAGTGCATGTGCCCTATATTTGCAGGGCTGGGGACTTCACCTAACGTAGACTAGACTATCCCCTTTTAAAGGCAACAGCTCCACTGAAATTGTGAAAGGGAAGAACATGTAGGAAAAGCAGAATCACGGACTGGAAAAGTGCATTGTGGTGTATACAGTGAGGACGAGAAGGATTGTTTGACTTCTATCTGAAATGTCATTCTCTTACTCTCTAGGAAGATAAAGACAGAGGTAGGCAGATAAATATACTTAGAGAGAGGGTGTTGAGGCAGTGAAGCAGGTTACCCAAAGAAGTTGTGGATGTCCCATTCCCTGGTAGTGTTCAAGGCCAGGCTGGAGGGGACTTTGAGCAACCTGTTCTAGTGAAAGGTGTCGCTTTCCATGGTAGGGTGTTAAAATTCAATAGTCTTTAAGATGCCTTCCAACCCAAACCATTTTATGATCCTGTGACTCTGTGATGAAGAAATAGAGCTGTAGCCAGCCCTGCAAGAGTAACTACACAAATTATACTAGGAGGATGCTGAGGAAGAGCTCTCAGCACAGCTTTGCACCTTTCTTTGCACCATTATGAAAAAAAAGCTGAAATATTCCTGAATCCTTTTAAACAGAGCTAGATCCTACAGTCTGTACTAAAATAATGTGTGCAGGCTTCTTTATTTTCTGCACTTACATATACTGAGTGCAAGTTTTCAGAATAGACTGATTTAGACACCAGTAGAAACAGAGATATATATTCTTCCTGATCTTCTCACTGAGGTGATTTTTCCTTCTCTCCATCATGGCCAAATGCACGTCACCATGGCTGTCCAGAGCCTGCAGAGACTGTCAGCCTCTCAGTTCCTCTCCAAGTTCATCAGAAACCCCTCTTCACCAAGACAGCAATGTAGACAACCTTATAGTCCCTGAGCTGTGAGCTGTCTGCCTCGTTCACTTCCAGCAAACAAAGAATATGAGGCCTTTACACAAAACAATACAGACACACCAGGGGCACATCCTGCACAGACAATGCATTTCCTTGCTCTGTGTGGAGGAGCTGTCGAGTTGGGTTCTTCTGTTTATCATCCTTCCCCATTATGCTCCAGTTGCTCCTGTAATCAAGCGGTGGATATTCTGAATTCCCATGACTGCCTTTCCTTTTCTTACAAAAGTCACTGTTTACTTTCTGCACTGACTTGCAGCTACCACAGCCCTCCCCGAGACACGGTGCAATTATTTACATGGGAAATAGCTTAAAAACCAAGGCAAATCCAAACCTCGCATCAACATTTTGGCAGAAATAATCAGTTGGTTATTTAAAAAGAAATAAATCCCATTATCTAGCAGTCTCATGTCACCTCTACTGAAGTAATTGCTGTTAACTGAGATCCTTCACAGAGGGTCTCTAATACCACCATGTTCAGGCTATGTAGTTCTGCAAGAGAAGCAAGTTCCAGATTGCATGAGCTGCCAAAGAAAACACACTGCCACGTTAATTTTATTTCTCACTGTTAACTTGAACGTGCTGTATCTGTCAGCGTGACAGGGAGTAAGACATGATTTGTCATTTGTGAATTTATAGGTCACTGTGCAGATGTTAAACTGGAGCATTAGTAGTATCTCCTGTTGGCAAGATGTCCCACTAAGTCAGTGCGTATTCCTCCGGTGTCATTTTTCAAACAGGTGAAACCATGTTTTCTGGATGTTCTAAAGGATGTGGAGATACGATGCACGGGTTTTCAGGGAAAAAATACTTTTCCACTGTAAATGCAGCCCAGCTTGATCACCCTGTATACTTTGATTCTTTGTGTAAACTCTGCTCATGGTATGTGTGAGCTATAGGCTGCCATTTTGAATCTAACAGGGCAAGGAGTCCTTCAGCCTGCCATAAACCAGTAAAATGAATTTCAAATAGAATCCAGTCATGCAGGAATACCAAGAACACGGAGTGCTGAAGAATAACTCTCAGTTTAGTCAGCAGGTCCCACTTAGACCTCTAAACCCCAGCTAATGTAAACAGCTTTTTCTCAGGAGAGGAACACTAGGAACAGATAGGGCAAGACCTCAGACCCATGGTTCATCAAACTGTTTTTCTGAACAAATGGCAGACTGATTTTGCTAATTACCTAGGAATGGGAAGAGAACTCAAATAATCCAGCTACAGTTTCATGGGAAAATGTGCCAACTATCATATCATCACCTGATAACTAACAGCAGGCATGATCCTCCACACCTCCAGGGTGTGTCAATCCAAGGCTCTAGGGATATGAAGGGCTCTAGGGATATAAAGGAGTGCACTCTGCAACACATCCCTGACTCTTGTCAAGCCTGGCATTTGCATTAGGTATTCAATGCAATTGTGAGGCTTTGAGGTAGGGGAAGATGGCTGGTGCCAAGTAATTTCCTTCTGCTTTAGGGTCATTTTCCATACACTCATATAAACTGTGGGAGGTTCAGAGCAATGTCCTTATGATCCCAGGATAACTAAATTCATCTGCCTCATACAGGGGAGGGACATTGATTTCTACGGAAAGATCATCCAGAAAGCCAGTGTGCTGAGACATGACCTCTGGACATGGGAATACTTAGCAATCTGTTGGCATTACTTCAAGTGGCAGTTTTACCCATCTCAAAGACAGAATTAAAGCCTCTGCATCTGCCCTCCCTAAGCATGCTCAGGTCACACCAAGCAGTAGGACCTTTCCTGTAGCAGCTACAGGTCTGCAGATTGCAGATCTCATTGCAGTCATGCAGGATAATGATGGGGAATGAATAATATGCATTTAGCAAAGGTGAAATTGAGACAGGTAATCCTCAAAGCCCCATGATAAGAAGAGAAAGCATGTTTAATATCTAGTATATGTAATATTTTTGCTATGGCATGATATAAGAGAAGACAGACACAGGAAGGATAATACCCTAAATTAGGTGGAAAGCACAAGTTATCTTCAGTATGAAACTTCAGGGGCCTTCCAAGCATATTGTTATTCCAAGAAGTTTTGTGTAAGAGGGACTAATCAGAACGGCCTCAATCTTTTTCATCCTCCTACGTATTACAATAGCCACCAAAAAGAGATTTTTCACAGCAAAGGGGAAAGGTTTACATAAATCAAGAACTACACCAACCCCATTAATGTTATAGCAACTGTGGTTATGTGTCCCTGAGGACACCTAGCAAGGGAAAAGCCCTCCGAATACTGAGTAACTCAGTTACAACTGGCACACTAAATACTCTTCTTTAAAACATACAGATTAAAAACCCAAACAAACAAAACCCCACCCTGACACTGGCCTCCTCTAGATGTGCTCTTTTATACGCTGCCTATTTCTATTTCTGTCTGATTGACTGAACATTTCTCTTTCAGGGACCGAGCCTTGTCTTGGGGGCAAGGTGGCATCCCCAGTCCCATCAGGGGGTACCGTGGTGATGATCCTCTGAGCTGGTCTGCAATGTAACAGATGATCCCCTAAGATCTATTGCTTGTCCTGTGCACTCCCAGCTGATCCTGTCAGCATTCAGGCTCTTTGCTGCGAGGGTCTAACGCAGTGACACAGACAGCAAAATGAAGCAACCAGCACCGTGCATGTATCCATCAAGGATGCTCAGTGTCGTCGGCAGTCCCTATACAACCATACAATGGTTTGGGGCTTTTTATAGTGGAGTAGTCACATTGGCTTCTCTGTAAGTACTCAGTGCAGCCTTTGACATGGAATAAATAGGTTAGCTGTAGCAGTTCTGGTTACTACCGTGACTTTTAGACAAATTCTGATTTTTTATCATTATTGGTACACTAAGACTTTTTTTAATCATCTCTTCCTGCTGAAAACTAAACTAGCTGATATTTCTCAGACAAAACAGAAATTGAAACAAGGCAGTGAGACAAAACCTAAGAAAACACGAGATGGCTCATTCTTCATTACTAAGAGTTTCTACGTGTTAGGTTTTCAGTGACTACAAAATCAGCTTATTGTTTGAAGTAAAAATAAATCAAAATAGATTTTTCAGCCACTGCCACAGATCTCCCTTTAACTTTTCCTGATTTGAATGACAGTTCAGTTGCGGTATCACCAAAATCCGAAAGATTTCTTCTTTCCAAATATTCTTGGCACCAATTATAGCCTTCTTTATCTATAAACTGGTTTTCAGAATTTAGCAATCTTGCACGTGGATTAAGAATAACATAGGTTTGGGGGAAAACTGTCTCTTATTAATTAGAATAGCTCAACTGTAGTTAAAGAAGCAGGACATTTTATATCAACAAGGAATTTGGCCTAAGAGAGATCTTTCTCTTTGAGGTATTACTTTCACTTTAAAAGAATACTTTGCAATTAGACAAACATCTGACAGTCTAATGTGGATACAGTCTTGGTTATTAACCTTTCTATCGAATGCTATGACAATGTGATTTAGCTTTGATTATTCAGAGGTACCTTCTGTTTTCAAAACATCAGAGCAATTAGCCTACCAAGTCAAGCACTCAACAGGTGCCTTGTACTGCTGTGCTTCTGCACGTCCAATCCTAAGGCTAAATGCATTCTTTTTAATGACTGCTCTGTGCGATTTTTGAAGCAATTGACTCCTAACATCGTTTTTTGCTATTTTGATACTTTCGAGAGATACATGATGGGAAAGCACACGAACTGCAACAAATATCTTAAAAGAAACTGTCTCCCTAAAAAAGCCCCAGATCCGCCCCAAATTTTCTAGCATAAACAATTTCAGTACGGGTTCATGGTATAATCAACCACAGCCTCATCTGAAAGAAACAAAAAGTATTTCTAAGTATCCCTCTCCTTTTTTTGAAGTTTGAAGTGTTTTCATTTGAAGTGCAATTTTATTTAACTACAATACACAGAATTGTACACATAGTGTATTCAGGAAATGTTTTAAATTATGGTATTAAAAAATCACACCTGCATCAAATTTCTGTTTTGATATTTAATTTCTCTGACATATAGTATTTGCTTCATAAATATCACTGCACTCATCAATGCTCAGCTGTTTATACAGCTTTTAATGCACTACCTGTTCATTCAGTAAGAGCTGAAATATTGTGTCACTTACTGCCCTTGGGAAGACCTGCTGTGGTACAGACTCCGAAGGTCATAATGGGAACACTTTAAATATGTCAACGTCAAGACACTTTTCTCCATTTACAATTGTAATGTTGCTAAATGGAGCTCTGTATATGTTAAAGACTGCAAGAACATAATTAAAGCACTGGCTTTTGATGATCCAGCATTAAATACCGGCATTAGCTCAGGCACTTCTGTCCCGCAGAACCGCTGTCCAGAGCACTCTGCAGCTCTTGCTCCTTGCAGGGACTGAAGAGCATCAGGACAAATTTGTGGAGAAGGATGGCACTGAGGCTGCCAAATGCAGGATCACTCCCCCACGCCAGCACCCAGTGAAACACCCACGTGGCCAGGGGGAGCATGCCCTGAGGAAATATTACTGGTGCAATTCCATATTTCTTTTCTGGTTATCTACTCTGGTCACTGTGAGAACTCAAAACTACTGTGTCAGATGCTTCAGCACTGGAAAGTAGTCCTGCTTTTTTCATTTTTCTGTTCAGCTTGTTATCTTATTGAGAATAAAATTGATCAGACATAAACGGTTTTCAATTAACCTCATTCTACCTATTATTCATCAGGTTGTTTTCTTCAAATGCTTATAAATTCGTCTATTTTGATGTTCTTAATTGCCTTCCTCTACATTAACCATTCAAGTAATTTCTAAAGTATTAAAATTCAGGTTATTTCTACATCATTTCTATGTCTGCTTTTCTTCTCCACTAAAAGATGAATCCTGTACTTGTCCTGTTTAGGTCTGTGGGAAAATCTTTGATTTCCACGAACTGCCCTAGCAAAAATACTTCCACAAGAATAAAAACACCCGCTCTTTCATCTTTTTGTAGGCTATAGTCTCGGGAAAATCTTGGCATTACAACTGCATTCTTAAGAACAATTGAAAAGAAGCAGAGGAAATGCTTTAGAGTTCGGAGTAAGCATCAAAGAAATATACTATCTGTAAAAGGCAGTAATTTACTCTGTTTAAAATATTATTCTGAGTGTACCAGCACGTCTTAGACTGCTGAGATCCCTTTATAAAATTGTTTGAATGTTACTTCTCTAATACAATTTTAAGCTGTAAAGAAAAATCACTCTCCTTCAGTCAAAATTGTAACATACGCAACAGCTGGGGAAAAGGATTTTCATTCGCACCTGAAACCTGGAAAAGGAATTTAGCCAGCTTCTCACAGTGTGTGAAATATATTGCCATTCTTTGATATATTTGACCTTCTTTTCTAATCTTAAGAACAACTACTACTAACAAATGAAAACAAAAAGTCTTAGTTTTGACAGTTCTTTCCCCTCGACTTAATCCCAGTGTAGCTCATGTGCTTTTCAGGAATACGCGCAAGCCTCTTTTGTACACACTGAGAAATATTTCAACGCCTGAGTTGGTCATGATAAAAGTGCAACTTCAGAATCCAATATGGGGCCAAAATACATTTCTGACCTGCTGCCAGGTTTTACCTGAAATTGCTTAGTACTAGCAGGCATGTTCTAGCTACAGAAGACATATTTTTCTATAATGATAGGAAAGGACCAGACCATCACATAAAATTAACAGTTAATTAAAAATATAAGCATGATGCTTTTCCTAACAGACCAGTTTGCTTATTTAATAAAACTCCTAAACAAACAAACAAACAAAAATCTATTAAAAAGTTTCACAAGTATAGTTTCTGCAATCAGAAAAAAAACCCCCAAACCTAAGAGCAAAACCTACAAAAAACAGACTTTGGGTTATGCCTTTTTAAAGTTTATTTGTTAAATATCTTGCCTTCTTAAAGGACTAGTTTGTGCATCCTTTCTCCCCTCTCTCAAGTAATTATGAACTCAGGAACTCCTGAGAGTTGGTACCCTCTGAAGCCACCCTCTGCTCCATTTTAAAAAGGCACTTAGCTTTGGGTCTCCAGCATGCTCAGAAGTCTTTGTGCAAAGAATGTCATTGTGCTAACCCACAGAAGCAAAAAAGGAAGTGATTTGAAGCCAAGTATCTGCATTAAAACTTTCTCAGTCATTGGAATGTCTTGCATTCCAGTGAGTCCTGTTGTCCATGAATTCTCTTAACTGACAATTATAAAAGAAAAAAGTGCTTTAATGAGTAAATTGTAGGTCCTATCTTGGTCTCCTTTGTGGCTCATACACACAAATGGAACAGCAAGAAGTTAGTTAATTTCCCAGAAAAAACAGGCCATTTAAATATCCAATGAATAGCCTGTTACATGGAAAAAACTCCATATGCCAAATAGACCCAATTGCCACACAAATTCCGTTTAAGAGCAACAAAACTCACGCAGTAAAAAGCCAAGTGCCACAACTGTCGAACTCCTACGACTCGATGCAAGAAGACAAATCTGAGATTCAGGTATAAATCCAGTAATTTTACATTACATTTCCAAATAGACAGACACTTTGAAAGGACGGGAAGCTGAAATGACTTCTCCTAGTTCGATGATATAGGGATGTGAATGACAAACGTTTCTAGTCAAACATAAAAGCTATGTCTTGAAAAAAACAAAAGAAAAAAGAAAAAGAGAAATAGAGCTTATTTCAGACATATTAACTCAGGAGAGCATCTGTATGACGAAAAACTAGTTTAAATCTTGGGATGGGATATCACGACACTGTCATTTTGGTTTCTCACTCTGTTAAACAAGCATTCTACTCGGGCTAGATGACAGTTCAGCTGTGACTTTCCAGTTTTATAAATACGAGAATAAATAATGGCATTAGAGATGAATTCTGGATTCCATTTTGACGTAAGATTCTAATTTTTATGCTCTGATTTTCACTTTTCCATTTGATATGCTGATTTTTAAGTTGTTACTGAACCAGAACTAAAAGTTTTGGATGAGGTATTACAACATATTGCATATTCCTTTCATATACTTTGGTGGACACTTAAGCTCAGTAAGTCTGTTTGCCTGTGGCCTCAAGTTTGAAACATTTAAAAGCATTATTAGTAATGCACTTCTTCTCAGGTCTTTTAACTCAAAGCATTGGAAAGTTATACTGCTCTCTTGCTTTGGTTTTAGAACTCGGTGAAAAAGATAATCACAAAAATCAGACCATAAACAATGTAAATAGCTATATTTAGCAAAGTTACCAGTCTAAAAATCCTATGAATAAAGATTAGGTTCCAGAAAAAACATAAGCAATAAGCAATCCTATCAACCTGGAGGAACAAATAGGATCGTGATTGCTCAAGTAAGATGATTCCCTTAACCTACAAAGCAATCTCCCTGCCACATCTGAGTTTCAAGTGCCTTCCTGCATCTATTTTGCAGTCTTGAAAAACCATTATCAGTGCAGTGCCTTGAGAAGAAAGGAGGGTAAATCAGCTTTGGTTGTTGACTAATCAGATGAGCACAATTAATTACAACACCAATCAGTTCATTAGATTATTAGCTTCATCTCTTTTTGATCAGCTACTTAGAAATTTTAATACAGAGGATAAGAAGTCACAAAGCAGAACACTCATTAGAGTATCAGAAGTATGAAACCCTGCTCTGACTGAAACAAATTAAGTTACAGCACAGCACAGCAAAGTAGAAGGCAAATGCTTTTCAGCTGTGTGAGTGCCCATGTTCTCAGTGAATTGACTGCTACGGACATTTCTCCAGCCGGAGTCTCTCTCCAAATCTGAGAGGTGTCTTTCTCCCCTACCAAACGAAAAATCTTTAGAAATGCTGCTTATTTGTCATTTCTCCCTGTTCCTTGTATAAACTAGTTGCCAGTATGTAAGTTTCTTTTACTGTCATAATCTGCAGGCTCTGTTACCAGCTCCTCCTTCCCAATTTTCAGTTAGGCATCTCCAAATTAATTTATTATTTGCTCATACTATTTCTTTCTAGTCACATAATTCATTAAATGATACTGTTCCTGTGAAATTGCATGTTATTATTTCTAGAACAATCTCTACCCTCAATTTTCTTTTTTTTATGCTTTAACTTCATTAAAAACATCAAGGTATCTATGCTGCTTCCCAGTAATAGCATCTCATGGGTGTTATGATTTTTTGAGCTAAATACCTGTAAAAAAATCTCATTATCATAAATTGCCTAATTGAAAAAAAAAAATGCGATGCACAATAAATTACAATTCTTAAGCTTTGTCCAAATGTGCCTTCAGCATAAGAAATAAATATGTATGTTTGTGTCCTATTTTCATGACAGTTAACCTGAAATTGCCAGTGAGCATCCTACCTCAGATTATGTCACACCATCCTATCTCCGAACAGCTTTATGTGCACACTGAGGGATGATGAAAGAACTGACCCTCTAGCGTGCCCTTCAGCCTAATGAGTCATTGTGCATCACTGATGCTTGAAATAACCTGCAAAAAAAGGAAGGGAATCACTCCACCACAACCCTACTGATCCCCACCTAGTCCATGCCATACAGAATGATGAACAAACGCTCTCTGCTACAAGCACTGCTGTCAACGCTCTCTACCCCTTTGGCTTATACCCCAGGTGTCTGACAACTTGGATCTTCTGCCAGAACAAACTTCTTACAAAACCCTGCCCAGTTTTGATGCCTGGCTCTCTTGTATGTCACAGGAATTGCTCAGGAGGCAGGTATTACTTATTCCTGGCAATTTAATTTTTCCCTTTTCATTTTAACACATACCCTTTGAATCGATTCCCTCATTCCTGTTAAACTAAATGCCAAATTCAAGCTTTCCATTGGGGCCTTAAAATGCTTGTGAAACTCTCGCATGAGTAGCAGACTCTACTCGGTTAGAGTAATTTCATTTGCTTGGCCATGACATGCACTATTATGCTTCAGATATTTGGCCCTCCCATCTGCAATGATATGCATTTAACACATAACTGTATTTGCCTCATCCCGATTCTTCCTATAAATTGCACCCCAACACTTGTATGCCGTGAGAGAAGAGGATACCTCACCCTCAACCCTTCCTGTCCCTAAAAAATATAGTTTGCAGGATCTATGTGTATAGGATTGAGTAAAGTATTCTACAGAACCATTGTCTTCTTTATCTCATGATCACCTTTGTGCATCCTACTTCCATCAAGTTTCACCTTACACACGTTTAGCACATGTTTCTTGGGCCAAGAGACAGAGTGTATTGTGTTCTAGAAACCCACAATTCACCAACAATAAAAAAAGAGTGGGGAAAAAATTATGCAAACTGAACAACCAGAAAAACTTGAGAGCTGGTTTCAAGTACAAAGTTACTGATGCTGTGGCAAACTTCAGCCTCAGTCTCTAGTTAATTATTCTTACAGTGGGGAATTTCTGCAGTTGTTTTTACTCTTCAGTTGACAGGTAAGAATTCCCTGAGCAAGAGATACTCAGCACCAACAGTACTTGCTGCCATGTGACCAGCTTTTACAACAAACCTCACCTCTAACAGTGCTTTGACTGCAGTGGTGCTATGCCTGGGAAAAGAATCATCCTTTGTATGCTTTGTTTGCCAGTCAGACCAAATTAGCAAAAAGATAATTACAGCTTATAAAGGTGTCTGTTCTTTTATGAATAAACACTCATTCTAATTTTGTAATTATTATTTTACCATTCTCAGTTAATTGTCAGTTGCTCAAAAACATAGCTTCCTCTGAAACAGTGCAAACACAATTTGCTGAATTACAGTAAAATTTCCTATATCAGGTCTAAAGACTGCAAATTATTTAATACAACTTTAGGAAGCTCAGCACTTATTTCCCAGCTCGGAGAAGATTTCCACTGCCAAACCTTGCTGAAATAAATATGCTAATTACAAATACTAGAGCATTTCTTTCCTTTCTTAGCAGGTGGCTCTGGTAAAGTGACACTCCATCAAGACAGTAAGTGTATGAATCAAGTATTGCAATGTTCCAGTTCCTTGTGCTTGAGTTATCTTTCTGCCCAGAGCAGATTGTCTCCATGACCCTCCTCTGGACCTGCTCCAGCAGATCCATGACCTTCTGATGTTGGGGGGCCCCAGAGCTGGATGCAGCACTCCAGTGGTTGCCTCAGGAGAGCAGAGTAGTGAGGGAGAGCCACCTCCTGGCCACGCTGCTTTTGATGCAGCCCAAGATATCGCTGACCTTCTGGGCTGTAAGCATACACTGTTGGCTCATGTCCAGCTCTTCATCCACCAGAACGAACTCCCAAGGGTTTCTTGGCAGGGCTGCTCTCAATGACTTCTCCCAGTCTGCACTCATGTCTGGGATTGCCCCGACCTGGGTGTGGCACCTTGCACTTTGACTTGTTGAACTTCATGAGGTTCTCATGGGCCCACTCCTCAAAGTTGTCCGAGTCCCCCTGGATGACATCCCTTCCTTCTTTGTGTCAACTGCACTGCTCAGCTTCATGTCATCTGCAAATTTACTGAGGGTGCACTTGATCACTGATGTTAAAGAGCACCGGACTCAAGGCAGCCTTGAGGGGCACCACTCATCATCAGCCTCCCCTGGAGACAGAGCCATGGACCACAACTCTCTGTCCGTGTCCATCCAGCCAATTACTTATCCAACATGTGAAGCAGAGGTATTGGAGGGACCTCAGCTGGGGCTCACCCTCTCTTCCCTACTGCAATCAGAATAAGACAATGATTGGGCTTTGAGGGACACAAGCACCCTTCCCCATATCCTTGGACTCTGGCAGCAGGTAAGTGTGTCTCTGAACACAGCTCTGGGAACTTCTTAGCTGTATAAAACCACACCAGGGCTCAGAGGAAGGGAAGAACTGCACACCTGCACTCCAGAAACACCCACTGGCACCAATGGGTGCCACCAAACACTCCAGGAGCATTCAGGCACTATGTGGACTCTTCTACTGGAGGAAGCTTTGGAAAAGTTTTTTCTATTTCATACGCAGTATTTATCCTGCACTAACTTCCTCTGGAGATACAGGATCTACCCTGAGAGTATTCCCTGGGAGAATTCCTGAGAAAAAACTATTTTGCAGTTCTTCGCTTTCTGCTATTCCACAGTGTAGACAAGTCCCTGAGACAAAACTCTTGGTTACAACAGACAAGTAATAATCCATCCCCAGCTTCAATTTAATCTGCTTGATCTGCCTGCTTCTCACCAAACATATCCTCACTCTTGCCTCACCATTTTACCTAAAATGTTGCATCACAACACCACCATCATCCACGTTATCTGTTCTCCTGAGAATCTCCATGGAGAGCAGCACCCTGGCAGATGGAAAATGTGAACTTCTGTGTTTTCCCACATTTTTTGTGGATATGCTGGGCTGCTCCAAATACTGAGTCTGCCGGGCAGTGGTACTACTGTGATGGCTGCAGCCAAAGCCACTCGCATGTGGGTGAACGCCTGAAATTCAATCCACACCATGAAATCTTTTCCCAAAACATGCCTAACTAAACTGAGCTGTTAAACATTTATAACTGAGGCAAAACCTCATACACCTGTCTTTGCTATCTGTTATAGCCTCTCACAGGAATCATGTCATGACTATCAGTATGCCTCCTGCCCTCTTTCCCCAAATAGAAGTTATACCACTTAGGTCTTCAATTTACACATTTATAACCCAAACTCCCCTTGAGAAGTGGCACTATAACCTGCCCCAGAAGATTCAGGCAGTCTGCTAGGCTGTAAACTTGATTTACAAATCTGCCCTGTTAACTGAACACAACATGACAGCCAAAAAAAATTGCAGTGCCAGAGAAGTTGATCCCTACTATAATACCAGAAAGAACAGCAGTAACAAGCATAAACTCTCAAACTACTTTAAAGATTAAGTGCAATCATCTTTATTTATTTAGACCAATGGTGAAGTCACTCTGAACAAACAGCAGAGAGTTCTGGAAATATTTCAGTATACAAGTTCAGAGAACTCCAGAAAAATATGGAGGTATCAATGAGATTGAAAAACAAGACCTAAACGTCGCAAAGTTGTATTAGTTAGGTAAACTGATTAGCAAAAAATCTACTGGGTTTTCTCTACATCCAGTTCTTCAAAAATTGTAGTACTAATATTTTGCATAGAATTTAAAGTTTGATTGCCATTTCAAGGGGATTTAACTGAATTTAGAGCCTTACAGATGGCAAGACACTGTGCATGTAACGGTCAATACTTTTTCTCCGACTGCAATTTCATCTTGATGTAAAGAATAATGAAAAGCAGCTTGCAATTGCAATTCTGAAATTGTCTATTTAAATAAACATCTAATTACAAATGTCCAATATTGTAACTACACATTTCAATTTGAAGTACCATCAAAATACCACTTATTAAGAGAACCCAAATTAACACTTATTAGCCTACATGACCATAATTGAAAAAAGATTTTCAAATACAAATCTTTCTAGAGCTGTTTGGCTGACATTTGAAAGTAATCATACTTGCAATTGCTAATCAGTTCATCGTAATATGCTTTACAGAACAGTACAGTTAGAAAGTCAAGCACTGAAAACTCATGTAATAAATTACGTGGCCTCTTAATAAATTAAGTTGACCTCTGTATCTGTAATTCAACCCCCTTTTACAGAGTGGCTGTGATATGTTGACTACTCTGTCACTTTTCACCCCCGTAGGACCCACTGTGTGTGCAGGAATTCACCACACACAATGGATTTATTTGATGTGAGTGACAGTGTCGCTTAGAAGGGGTTGTTTTCCAGTAGCCTGCTCACCTCTGTCAGCAAGTGCTCCATGACCAATGCAAAGGAAGAGGAATAATGGCCCTGACATAAGAAAGGAGGTAAGGGAATTTTGTTCTGCTCCAGATTTTGTCTCAGAGCTTGTAATTTCTGTACTCCAAATTTTCCAGGGGCTTGACTTGAAATTCTGGAGTCACTCACATAATCTCAGAAATGTTAGTTGGAAGAACCATTGGGAAGTCATCTGGGTCCAGCCGGCTGCCTGAGGAAGGATTATCAACATCAGACAAGGTCAGTGGTTTTGTTGGAGAGCCTTGAAGTCATCAAAGGACGGACATTCTACCACCGCTCTGTTTCACTGTTGCACTGGTTTTACCTGGTAAAATGTAATGTCCAGTTTGAACTTCCCAGGCTGAAACTTGTAACCTCTTCCCTGCAGCCTCTCCAGTTTATGAAAATTCTTATTAAGCTGTGTGGGCCCAAAGCTGGAAACAATGTTGCTCAGGTGTCCATAGCGGTACCGAGAAAAGGGAGATAATCTTCCATGCACCTGCTGGTCACAGATGTATCCCAGTCTACCATACACAAGATGAGAACACATTCATTGTTGGCTCATATTTGGGTTGATGTCCTCTATAAACCCCAGTTCCTTTCCAAAAGCGCGCTGCTGAGTCAGGATTTTCAGCCTGTACTACTTAAACAGTTAAGGAATAGTATATTCATTCCATCAGTGCTCTCTCTTCATCCATGTGGACAAACACTTTATCACAGAAGGCAACACACTCATTAAACATGATTTGCCAGTGGTAAATCCATGCTGACTGTTCTTCCTTCATACGTTTTGAAATGGATTCTAGAAAGTCGTACTCCGTGTTTTTTCCAGGGTTTGAGATAAAGGTGTTCCTCAGACTATTCTTTTTGTTCTCCTCAAAACCAGATAAATGTTTAGCCTTTGTTTTAGTTCTCAGTCACCTCCCTAAGACACCAGTGTGACAGATGCCTCACGAGTGTCTCAATGAGCTTTTCTTGCAGTACCCTTGCGTAAATTCCATCCAGTGTCATGGATCCAAATACATATATATGTATATGTTCTCCAAATAGTCCTTACCCTGTGGATGCCCATGGCTGCTTCTCCCTGTTCTTCTCAAAACACGCTGAAACGTACAGGAGTCCAGGAGCAGGATTTGCCTGATAAAACTACAGCACAACAGGTGTTGAGTTCTTCTCCCTTTTATCCATCACTAGGTTGTCTTCCCCATGCATTAATGCACTTATATTCTCCTCAACTGCTTTCTCCTTTTAGGATACATATGCCAGTAAAATCCCCTGCTGTGACCCGTTATATCCCAAGTTACCGCCTGCTGATCTTTGATCTTCCTCATTTTATCTCCAAATGCAGCTTTTCATATTCCTTTGTTGTTCTGGTTTCCACTCTGGTTTATTCTTGTGCTTCAGAAGATTTCCTGTTTACTCAATGTTTACTCAAGTGAGCGGTTCTACCATAATTTCCAGTCTTTCTCTACAGCAGCATGATTTGTTCCCAAGTTCTCAGCAAGCTGATGGCTTTTTGTTTGGTGGTTTTTTTGGTTTTGGTTATGTGGTGGTGTTTTTTGTTGGGTTTGTGTGTTTGTTTGTTTTAAATTCGTGCACACCCTTCTGCTCTGAAACGGATGCACAAAGGATTCAAAATCCCCTGAAGGTGTGACTGCCATGGATACCTTGATGCTGCTGTCAGGAGGATGATCAAAGCCCAGGCAGATAAGGTTAACAACCAAACTTAAACTGGAAAGTATGCCCCTACAGTTGAGAATAACAACCTAAATGTACAGTCCAGGCCCACAGGAGGCTGATACCAAATGAAATAGTCTGTGCTGCTGGCTGAATGTGCTGATGTGAACCTGCTGCAGGGCACACGTACCCAGTGCTGCAAGTTACCTTCCACTTCTACTGCCAACATCATTCCCATTTCCTGCCTGGGTATCAAGGACTGGCAATAGCAGTACTGCTTCCAGTGAGACAGTAGCAGGAGTTGTGCTGAGGCCACTAAATTCATTTCACACTAACTATGAAAAAAGCAAAAGAGCAAACTCCAAACCGGCATCTGCTGCAAACTATTCTCTTTCTCACTGGCATGAACAAATATTTATTATGGAGAAAATAGATTAATAATTTGTTTCTTACTGAATACATGAACTTGAAAAAATGAACAGCACAAGGACAGACCTCCAACAGAGAGGAGTAAATGTGAAATGATTAAACAGGAAAGGAATGAATAAGCTTAGATGCCTGCCAAGAATCCCATTCCCAATACTGCTGCATGTCTCCACCAGTGAAAACTCCAGGTATTCAGACGTCACTGTAAACATGATCAATCTCCTTTCCTTCCTTATCTAAGAATAAGAAATAAGGAAAGAAAAAATGAAATATTATTATTAGTACTATTTGAAACCAAGAAGAAAACTGGTGGATAGTTTCACTGTTATCCTTTACAACACATTCCTGTACTTGATTTAAGAATGGGAGCTATTAGGTTAGTTTAGATTATAAGGAACAATGGAAATCAATTACTTTTATTGTATGGCAGCTACCTCAAAAATTCTTGATAGATGAAGGCCAGTACATGATAGATACCAAAGTATTAAATAAACTCCAGTTCCTGCATATTTATTTTTATCTGTTACATCTGATACAAGCTGTGGCTTGCATTAGAATCCCCCAAACTGTACTAACTGGAAAATACCTGAAGTACCCTCATACAAAGTAAAATACATTTACTTTGCTAAAACATGATCAATTGAAGCTCTCACGTATTTGTAGGGGAGGAAATGAAAATAGTATCTAAGGACTATGATACTTTCACTTTGTAAACTCTAACCTTTTTAGTTTATAGTATAAAGATAATTTCCTCTAATGACCTACCCAAACCCTTGAGTTATGGCTGACTACATAACACATCCACTAGCAATAAAACATAATGATAGGGCTCATGCTATGAAAAACCTAACATTTGTTTACATAAATTAGCCCCTATTTAGTAATTACACTGTATGTCTGCCATAAGGTCAGGCAAAATGTAACCCTGGCAGAAGAGATACTGAGAGCATTATAATCTAGACAGAGATATGTTGGAGAATTATGAGGGATAATTAATCAGTTAATGCTTTCCATGTGTTTCATGATATGTGGAGCCACGATTCTAGAATAAAATGCTCGTGCTAACACAATCACTTCCCACTTCCTTAAAAGAATTCTACCAACTGCTATTATTCAGGCCAAAGAGTACCAAAAAAAAGAAAAATATATAAATACATATAATCCCCCCTAGAGATGCACACATTTCTGTTTTATTAGCAAGTAATTATGTGTTTTCATTAGAGATAATAATACTAGCAAAGTGCCTAAAGCACCTACATTTTCAAGGGGAAAAATCATAAAACAAACTGATTATTTACAGATCATCTTTGTATACACAAATGTGACATACATACAGCACTAGTATGCCTCTAAACAACCAGTACTTCATTCAGGTGTATACTTAAATAAGGCACCTAAAGCAAGTAACAAAATGCTTTTAAAATCAAAGGAAGATGATTTTTTTCCTGAACTCCTTCAAGGTGGAAGTGCTGCCTATTTAACTTTAGGTACTCCAGTTTTTTTGATTAAAGCAAAACCAAAAAATACTCTATTAAAAAAAAAACAAACTTGGAAATCTGTGATTAATTCAGTGCTCAAAGACCCTTTTAGCTGATTCTTCTGTAACCTAGTTGAAGGCAAAAACAAAACTACCAGTCCTCTAAAAGGTAAAGGAAACAAAAAAAGCAAACACACTGTTCTTGTAAAAACAATTAAGAATTCCCACGTCATTTCTGTAAATGGTATAAAATTTCAGTTCAGAAAATTGTATCATTCATGTGAATTTCCCTCTTCCCTATTTCAGCGCTGGTGATTCCAGTGGCAGCCACCCTCCTGTTGATTTTGCTGGTGAACCCTACGCCTCATGTGTGGACCAGGTGTCCTCAGCAACCTCCGCAACCCAGTGACAGGGAGGGTGACACGATTCCGTCTAAGAGTGGGCTAAGGAGGAGCACACTGTTTCCAGAACACATTGACATCCAGCACAGAAGACATCACCCTAGTTACATCACTGTCCTTGATGCAAATTAATAAAGCTGCACCCTCCTTCTTGAACTTGTCTCGGTTGATTCTTCTCTTAAATTTGTCCCAGTTGATCCTTCTCTTGTGCAAATATCCATACAAACTCACAAATGTTTGCTCCTGGTCGTGCTGTCGGGGAATGTAAACAGAGCCATTACTCTCTGCTCTGCTCCCTTTATCATATGTGCTATAAAAAGAATGACCTCCCACTGTGTTTGTTAACAAAAAATGAGATTTCCCTTATTTCTGTGGGTTTATGAAACTTCTGAGGTCAGAAGCTGTGCCCAAGGCCAGGCAGCTGTAGATCTCTCTCCTCACTGACTGCAAGTGCCCACCTGTGCAACCCGACTGCAAGCACAGGCAGCTGACTCTAACACCTAAGTAACTATCAGAAGTGCAAACAATATTGTGCATTTTCTCATATTTACATTGATTAGAAGACACTCCTTCTTAACATGAAGTCTGGCAACCAAACATAGCAGGTATCAAAATTAATCAAAGTCAATCAATTTGACTAGTCGACTAAAAAACTTCCTCAGCACAAATCAATTATATAAAGTGAAGACAGGGAATTAAATAATTTTTTTGGTAAGCAAATATTTCTATTATCTATAGTATCGGGTATTTTTACTGAATTAGAGGATTAAAAAATCCCCTAAACTCACGCGTGTATATGCACAATATACAAGCCCTCTCGTGACTATCTCTTCTGAAACACTTTCCAAATATTGTTCTTTTGTCAGCTAATCTGATCTAAAGATGGATGAATGACAGCAGGGGGAGAGGAGGAGGTGTTTCACAGTACTACTGTCCTTCAGGAAAAAACGCTGAAGCTTTAACCAACTAACTATAATAAATGACTACCTGACAAAAAGAAATGAGCTGTGAATGTAAAAAAGCTACACTAAGACAAATACTTCAGAAGTACTTTGTCACAGAAATTGTCTGCATGGAGTGTGCAATCCTAGCTAAAAATACTATTATAGAATCATAAAATGGTCTGGGTTGGAAGGGGCCCTAAAGACCATCTGGCTGCAACCCCCCTGCCATGGGCAGGGACACTTCCCACTAGACCAGGTTGCTCAAAGCCCCATCCAGCCTGGCCTTGAACACTTCCAGGGATGGGGCATCCACAACTTCTCTGGACAACCAGTTCCAGTGCCTCACCACCCTCACAGCAAAGAATTTCCTTCTAACATCTAATGTAAACCTACTCTCTTCCAGTTTGAAGCCCCTCCCCCTAGTCACTATATACTCTTGTAAAAGGACATCTATCAGGCAGATGCTAAATGTTTTCAAAGTACATGCTTATGCAGTTAAAATACTGGATTTTAAATTTTTTTTACTGAATATATTCTTTCTTTCCCAAGAAAACTTTCCCACCAGTAATAAAGACCTTGGAAATACAGTATATGAAGTTAATTTAGGGAAGATCGTAGGAAAAAAACCCCTAAAATCTACAAACCCCCTAGCATCTGTAACTGATTTTTGAAGAGGGCAGTCTTCCACCCTGCTTTCCTCATTAGACAGAAACTTAGCACAGAACTTTGCTGGCAGAAGGCACAAAAATCCTCTCCTTTTGTGCTGTTGTTGCCTTTCTGAGGCAGTGTTTGCAAGGCTGAGTGTTTATCAGTGAGCTGTAGCTGGAAATCAGCACCACCTTGCCCAAGCTTTAAATCCTCTCACTTCACTTGCGTGAGTGTTACTTTGTATGATGACCACAGAAATATTCAAATTGGATAAAACCAATGAAATTGAATTGAATTAGTGAAAAGCATAATTTTCTTTTTACTCCAGTCTTTACAGAAGCTTCACTTTACCCTCAAATTAACTGTCCACTTCACTAATCCTCTCAGAAAGGTGCGAGCCCATTTTATTGCAAGTAGTGGTCTTCATCTTCATTTCTCAATGTGTTCTTAGTAGCCTGCCCTCTCTGAACAACGAAAAATCTTACAAAGTGCTAGAACTCCTCTATGAAGATGCGCAGTGATGCTAATAAGAACGCAATCTCCACACTCACTGGCCAAAGTTTCACAAAATACAACATTTGGAAAGGATCTTCTGCTTTTCAGTCTTCAGCTCAGACATTCTGAGTGGACTGCAAACTAAGCAGGCCTGGCAGACTGCAGAATGTTTTATCACACTTCCCCGGAGCCACATTTTTTTAAAATTTACTTACTTCATCAAGAGAGTTCTTGGGAAAATATTTCCTAAACAGAAAAAAGTAGCAAAGTTTGTGAGTGTGATTAGTACAGACTGCAGCTCTTGGGGCTTCAGTGCTACACTTTTTGCTGGAGAGCATTTCTCACCAGCTCTCAGTAGCTCACCAACTTGCAGACGTGGAATGCCATCAAAGCCTTCTCTCAGGAAAAGATTTGAGCACTGGCTCAACTTGAGTTGCTGGCATTAATTACTCCTGCGCCTGAAGTCAAACAGTTCACATGCCCACAACATTCTGAAAGGAGGTGATAAAATGTTTACTCTGTGATGTTGGCTGGCTTATCCAGAAGGCTGAAGCAAGCTCAGCGTACTTCAAATATATCTCTCCACTGCAAATCCTCAGACTGAGCAAAGAGACCAAATGATCTTCCCATTCCCAGGTGAAGTTTCTTCAGATTTGAAGCCATTTATCATGAGACAAAGTGATAAAGTTGCAGAAGTACACCCTGCCTTTCCTTCACTATGCAGAGCCACGTGTTTTCACGTGTTCCTTTTTTGTATTGCCTAGTAATGCAAATAGTTTTAAGAAGAGAAAATCTAGTCAATATAGAAAGCACGCGATGACCACCAGAGAACCCCAAACTTAGTGAGTATTATTTCATTCTCTCCGGTGAAATTGAGTGGGCATACAAACTCTGAATGACTGTGTTTCCATCTTTCTTGGGTAAATAAAACATCAGCCTCTATCATCAATCACCATGACCATGAGTGGTGCCACAGAACTGTCACAATCAGCTTTTCTCTCATGCTGAGACAAATAATATTTTCTGTGGAGCCAGACTATATGAGTTTTTCAAAGTACCCATTCTAAAAGGACTATTCAGGATTTTTGACAGTCAGCAAAGCCACAACAGAGGTACACCTTGATTCCCACTGACACTTGTGGTGATTCTTCTCAATGAGCCCAGACAGCCAAGAAAATTTGGCTCCATCTCTTGATCTTCCCACATAGTGAATGCATGCATGCGCTCTAAAATACACATGGTACCACACAGCCTTAGGGGGCTCTTCCCAAAAAGAAAACATCTGTGGCACCGTGATACTCGGCTCTGCAGCTGGCCAGTGAGAAGGAGACAGGTTATTGTCAGCTGCGCTTAGAGTCAGCTCAAATCAAGCCAGCAGGACACTTTAAGACTCAGATCATACTTTATTACGGTGTCTGCCAAGCCAACACTTGCTACTGCATAAATGACAAAAACCCCAAACAACAAAGTTGAAACCATTTCACAAAACAAACAATTTCACTTTCTTCAGAGCATTCACATCCACAAGGCTCAAACCTCTGGCAGAAGGAAATGTAAATTAACACTACCTAACCATGCAAATAAGAGTGGACATTTAATTTTCACATTAGGCACTAGGCAACAGCAGGCATTCAACCTGAAAGGAATTAAAATCATCAAAGCTGGAAAAATAGTCAGTCATTCAAAATATGCTTGAGATATTCAACACCCCCCATATTCAAGCCTAGGGTACACCATAAGCCATTCAGCCTTAGAAACAACACTTTGTAATTCTGTCATCGTTGCTGAGCCTAAGAGTATTACAAGATGCAAGAAAAGGCATAGTCATTCTTTTCACATGTGTGTGTATAACTTCCAGAAACAGTAAATTAGTTAAATACAGGAAGAGCACACCCCTGCCACAGCAGTAAGTAAATACTTTTAACTGTATGACACCCAGCTAGGCCCTCAATTAGCAGACTCTCAATATAGGTCCAGTATTTCTATTTGGCATCCAAACACGAAGCCCCACTGAAACAGGAGTGAGTTTCCTTGTTCGCCCAGGAACCACTCACACAGTATTTTGAAGATGTATATTGACAGGCCACTTTCTGGCTAACTCTGTGCAAAATCAATACATTGGGAGTTTGTTCCGCATTTGAAGGCAGATTTCTGCAGAGCAGCTCAGCATCTCTTATCAGACAAAATGATGCAGGAAGGAGGTATGCCTCCAAAGCTTATATATTTTTAAGTACAGGAAAGCAAAAAGTGGCCGGAATTATGTTGTATTATTTTTCAGCTCAAAAAAGAATACAAAGGGCATTCCATACTACCAGTTTAAAACCAAAATTTCTGTTTTATATTTTCATCAGCTTGAGCCCAGAATGAACTTTCAGAGCTATATAGAATTTGTAGCATCAATTTGATATGTTGAAATAATGCTTTTACCAGGAATGCTGAAGAAGCATTAAAAGCACTACACTTCAGAGTGCTATTTGAATGCCAATGCTATAATTAATACAGTATGACCTTGTATAAACCTTATAAATTAGTTCATGAATATGCAAATTAGGAATAAGTACACTGTGAAGAAAAAGTGGGGTGCTTAAATATCTGACACAACTACACATTTAATTCTGTTGGTACTTTTCCCTTGAGTATCTTCTGAATAAAAATATTACAGCAGTAATCAGAGGAAACTGATCTATTCCTACTAAAATCTCTCTCTCCCCCTGAGTCTTAACATTAGATTTTTATTTCAGCTACATTTCTGAACAATTGCAGCATTCAGGAAGGAACAACCTCTTTAATATCTTGCAGAAATTCACCTTCAAAACTTCAGGCTTAACTGGGATGCAATCATTGTGGCCTCTCAACTGGTTTGTGACTCTCTTCTAGACTGGAAACCAGCTTCTTGAAAAGGTGAAATACACATTTCCCTGAAGACTGACTCTTATTTATTCCCTGTGCTTTTTCCCTTTTTGGTTTGTGGTTGGAAGATGAGGAACATGGCCATGAACATTTACACATGAGTTAGTGAAAGTTTTAGGCCTTTTTAGCCATAAGCCTTGCAGAGTTCACTCCCATGAAAGCAGCCTGTCTGAAATCTGGCAGTGGGGTGCCTGAAATTTGACGCTTAAACTCATTATCAACAACAAAACTACAAATTATTTTCAGAGCTGTTAAATCAGTGATAGCCTAGAAATACTCCAGAGCCTCTGAAAACCAGGATCTTGTATTGACACACACTCATTCAGAGGGCTGGAGCCTCTCCTATGAGGACAGGCTGAAGGAGTTTGGTCTGCTCAGCCTGAAGAAGAGAGGGCTCCGGGGAGGCCTCATTGCAGCCCTGCAGTAATTAAAGGGGTCTTAATAAAAAATATGGAGATTGACTTTTTACATGGCCTGATAGCAATAGGAGAAGGGGGAGTAATTTTAAAACAAGAAAGGGGAGATACAGATGTTAGGAGGAAATTCTTTATTGTGAGGGTGGTGAGGCTCTGGCACAGGCTGCCCAGAGAAAGGATGGACTCCCCATCCCTGGAAGTGTTCAAGGCCAGGTCAGATGGGGCTTTGAGCAACCTGATCTAGCGAAAGGTGTCCCTGTCCATGGCAGGGCAGTTGGAACTAGATCATCCTTAGGGTCCTTTACAACCCCATGAATCTATGATTCACTGATTAAAATGCTTGCTATTGGGCAAATGCAATTTCGAGTTTACTTCTTTCTATATTATTTTAAAAGACAAGAAACTGAAGTTCAGGTCATTTTCCCTCCTGTGAACTATGTTCCTGTCTAGTACTTGTGGAGGCAGTAGCAAACTTATTAAAGAATTTTTTTTAAAAATCATCATGTACAAGCAATATAGAACTTCTGAATGAATATATTTAAAAGTAAGCAATATGCCATTCAGATTTAACCTGGAAAGACAAGACGTACAAGTTATGATCAAGATATCTTTATACTAAATTGCAAATTATCTGTTAGTTATTTGTACAGTACAAGTCAAGAACCCTTCTCAGTTGCTTTAGAATAACGGAGAGTTGTCATTAGCCCCTCCATGTTCTCCAGCTTGCAGTTTCTGTGACCCAAAAATGAAATATTTTTAATTAGAATTCAAGTTTTAATGAAAAGTGATTGAAATTCATAAAAATTGGACATTAAAGCTAAGCTTTTCCTTAGCTTCTTGACAAAGCTCTCCTCTGCGCTTGCTTCCAACTCCAGGTTCCAGAGAAATTCCTAAGCTGAGGAGAACTCTCAGGAGAGCATGTGTTTGTTTCACAATGGACACACCAATATCACCAGTATAACCCTGGACTTTAGGAACTCTCTAATTTGATTCAACATTCTAGAGACGGCAAAACGATGTTTAATTTAATAATGCACATTTAATAGTGCACCATTTAATAATGGTGGGTAACTTGGTAGCAATGTGTTTCAACACAATACATTCCCACAAAGAACCTGGATACTTGGCATCAAATCCACTGGTCTGATGGTCCTTGGACGTTAAGTACACCAGCTCTGTAATTTTAATAGTTCAAAACATATTACAAGGACAAGAACAGTGGTGATTAACACCTTCTGCAGGGTAAGACTGGATTTGAAGACATTAAGAGGAAAAATTGCAATTTTGATTTGGAAATCTTCCTCTCTACAAGAAGATAAACCTCTGTCAGTATCCCTCTACGTAGTTTTCTCTCTCCCATACCTCTTGCTTGCTGGAACTGCTTGTAGTAAAAGTCCCTCCTTTGAGTAGGCTGTCTGTGGAAATACACAATTCATTTGAGTTTTGTCCTAACTTTGCATTTTGAGAGGTTTCTTTCTGACAGAAAACATGAGCTTTCTGTTATCTGGGCAAAATTGCAAGGTCAGAGCCTGAGAAGAGCTCCTGGGTTCTAGAAATGCACAGAAAGTACTGAGATGGGTTGGTAAGTCCAAAATCTCTATATCCACCATAGCATCCACAGGGATGGACAAAATGTGACTGCTTTGTTAACAGGAGGAGAATCACCAAATCAGCAGCAACGGTCCTGGTCCTACTGCAAGAAGTCAGCTCCATTTATATCCAACAGCAGATATTCAGAGCTTGCACCACACTCAGTGAAGACAGAAAGGTGTTATGGCTTCCATAACCATAACCTTCTACACGTGAATGTATACAACATAAACACACCTACACTTACATACATGTATCAGTCTAGTCTCAAACATGTTTCACATGCACGTGTCTACACATATATATATGTTTCTTTAGAACCTAAATAGTAATAATAATAATAATAATAATAATAATAATAATAATAATACAGGCTGTGCCATTTATTTGATGCTATTCCCACATCTTATTTTGTCAGTATGCAGCAGAATGTTCTGTTGAAACCAGAGTACAGAAGTTCCTAGGAATAGGAGTCAACAGACTTTGGCTGCTTAGAAGAGAACTGGAGGAGAAGTAAGATAGTGAGATAAATGCATTAGCTGCAGATGTCTGTGAAATACATAATTCACCCGCAAACCAGTTGAAAACATTTGATATTCAGGCTTCCCAGCTAACACAAATTGTTTTAACAAGGCAATTTGTTCCTTCCAAAAGTTGATCTCTCCAGAAAATACTACTGGGTCGGTTATTCAATTCCTGTTTTAAAAGTACTTTTCCCCTTTGCTCTTGTACTTTGAGAGCTTGTTACATATTTATTCAGTTGAAAAATAATTAAAGGTATTTTGTTAAAGGTTTTACAAGTAAGAAAGTATGAAGTATGAAAACTGGAAAGAAAAAGGGCTTTCTAAATAAATAACTACTTGAATGATACTCCCATAGAATTTCTAATCAACTAATGGGGCAAAGATAAATATTTTAACAGGTCTTCGATTTTCACAGTTGCCCCTGCACTTTCAGCGTATGATGAAAGATTAAATATAACATGGAAGAAAGAAAAAGCATTTTATAATTTTTACATCCAAACCCACACTAAAATTTTAAAATAGTTAAGTCTTAGAATTCTTTTAAGTCCTCGGATGATATTCTATTAACTTAAATTCATTTAAAATTAATAGAAAAACAAGGTTCCAGATTGTACATGAGGCAAAAATTCTTGAAAAGTTTTTTGTCCGCGATTTTTTTCAAATAAATCTCTGGACAGGGATTTATAGTTTTGTCATAAGTAAGCTTGAAGTTTCAGGTGAAGACAACATTATCCAATGCCTCTCCTGTTGATTTTCAAATTTCAGATTGGGGATTGCAAACGCCCTCCCATAAACAACTGGGATTAGAAATTCAGTTTTCATCTGACTATCCCTGATAAGATGAAGTGAATCAGAAACTATAAATCAAAGATACAGTATCTCCCTAACACAAGTAAAAGAGTCACAGCTAAAATACAAAAGGCAAAAAAGAAGTCAAACTTTACCAGAGCTTAATGAGGTAAGGTACTAGTATCTCAGTGGGGAGGCAACTAAATTGGGTGATTACTCCAATATGCCACACTGAGGTCTGGCAATTTATGAAAGATGAATATTTAGATTAAATTTGTAAGTGATAGCTATAATGTTATATTTAGATCTTTGAATTATCTAAACAATTTCAAAGTGTTCAAGTTATGTAAAATTAATTAGTACAATATTGTATTAAAACGGCTTTCTTTTTTCAAATCAGAAAAGTATGCAAAGTGCAGTTTGTAAATAACATCTTTAAGGAAAAGAGAAAATAACAGGAGAAGAAGGTCTAATATTGCTGCTGTTTTTTATGTGATTTCAGCTGCATTACTGGGTGACTGGAGTTATAGACTTAAGAATGTGGTTAAGAAAGACAATGAATAAGCAGATATGAGTACTAAAAATTGTAGTTAATAACCAACTTTTTAACTGAAAAACCGTAAGAAATTCTCATCAAGAAACTGAGAAAAGCAAAGATCAGCAGAAAGAACAATAATTCATATACTGTCGTGATAAAAACACAAACCAAAGAGGTGACTATTCCTGTAGAATGGCCATTGCAAACGACTTAGTAACATTGTATATCACCTCTCAGATATTATTTAAAGTTTTCAGCAGTGAATACGCCAGACAACCAAAGTCATAGAAGACTGAAAAAAACCCCGAACCCAAATCCTCCTGGCACATTTGTTAGCATTAAACCTATGTAATACAACCTGATGTCTCTAAAATCTGCCAACATCAGATATTTAGAATTTGTCAAGTATCCTGAACACCACTACTCTTCCTCTGATACTGTGCATTGTCACTGACAAATCCCAATGCAAGTGAATTTTAACTGCATCCCCTCAAAACAAGCTCCAGCAAAAGCAGAAAATGGAAACGGCAGAGGACAACCAAACCAGAGTCTTAGAAGAAATTCTCCCATGGAAGATGACAATGGACTTTCCATTCAGCAGACAAGCACAGCCTCAGCTACCAACCACATTACATCTTCTTGCTTTACCTTCCTTGTCCAGTGAGATCTTGAAATGGAAATACAAGGCTTCTAACTAGTCCCAAGTGGAAAGTGTGAAAGTTGTTCAGTTTACTGAGGGTGGTGGGTATTTCAGGAATGCCAGCTAAAGTACTACCTGAACACAGCATGCAAGACTCCAATCACCTTCACAGGATTTTCTAATCTTTTCATTCTGACACTTGCTGCTTCCTCCAGCCTACACTCCCATTACATTACACGAATTCAACAGAAGAAACCAGTTACCATTTCAGGTGTGAGCTTGCACTTTTCTCTCTTGCACAATCTCAAATTTGACATCTTGCATATAGAGAGATATTTTCAACAGTGACTGGGGAAAAGTAAGCAAGAAAAGTTACGGCTGGTGTGAAGTAGAAGTAAGTTTCAACCCTCTCCAAATGTTCTTGCTCTGCCAGTGAGCATCCACACAGACTCAGTGGGATGAAACTATCTAAAGAAGATGGATGAAGGCCAAAAAAATATCTGAAGCCATTAGAGAGGATAGAAAGATGCATTTGGGAAATAGTGAGGGTTTGATATCAGAAAGATATTTAAAAGCCATACTATGATTGAAGGGCCTGGATTTAGAAGGAAGACCAACCTGCTCAGGACAGCAGCTTGAGCTGCTGCTACAGCTACCTGGGAAGGATTCAAGAGTTATAATATGCACAGTCTTTTGCAGGCAGATATGAGCTTATTTTGCACGAGCTGACCAGAAGCCATTCTGCTATGACAGCATCCCATCAAGCGCTCGGTAGTAAGCCTTGCTGCAAAGCAGTGTGCATTAGATCAGGCAACGTACCATTCTCACGTGGCCCCAGTCCTCAGGCTGACCCAGAGTGCAGGCTACAGTAAGCTCACATCAGTTTGCAAATGGGCGTGCACATACACTCACAAGAAAAAAAAGAAAGAAGAAAGGTTTCAAGACCAGTGTGCAATGAATCCATCAACTAAGAGGTAGGAAAAACTGAAGTTTGCGGGATCAGGGATGAGCATCAGTCCCTGAGAAGCAGTCGAGAAAAATTAACAGGAAGATGGAGCTTATGGTGAGGGGAGATCAACACCGGACATGCTCATTCAGAGAGGGGACACTGGGAAGACCCAAATTTGTAACAGATGTTTCTTTCAGAGGCAGCTCTTTAAACGAGACACATTAAATACTGGAAATGTGAGACTTTTAACGTAATAAAAGTCTTCATGTAACACCTTCTGTCACTCCTGATGATTATGGCAACTTTTTTTGTTTGTAGTGATTTGAATGCAATGCAACACAGTTATACCATAAACTCTTTTCAGAGTCAAAACAACTCAGGTACGAACCCTGGCTACAGTCACATACCCCAGGACAGCTGGAATTCACATAATCACACCTGCACTGAAGTCCAATACTGCAACACTGCATTTAAGTCCATATTTGCAATATGGAAGTTATTACTTTCTATCTTTCATTCTCTTCTGATTGCATATAAACTGTCAATAATATTTATTGCTTTTTCCCTTAAACTTTTCAAATATTACTTTGGCAAGGGAGACATTTCATTTCATGAAACGGCACAAAGACAAAAAGGTGCTTGCTACAGACACATAAAAAATTCTGCTATTTTACCTTGCCTCCTATCAATTTTCTTTTTTATTTAGCTCTTTAATGTTTATCTGCTTTGGATGCAGCTTACAACATAGACTGCATTACTGGTACATACTATTCACTGTGTTATTTTCCATGATGTATATAAAAAATATTAACTAATCTATTTTCAAGTCTCTGGGACAGATTACAGATTATTTTCTCCAATATACCTGGAGGAAAAAAAAATCTATGCTTAAAAGAACTTGCCTATTACCTTAAAATATTTCAAGAAAATAATACGCATTGGAATTCAGATATTGCTGTGACTCAGTCCTTAAGTAAGATTTTGTCAGAACTGAAACTCTTCTTACTCATTCTACTTTCATTCTCACATCTACAGTGACTTTTAGGAATGGACAAATCAAATTGCACATATTTATATAAATGCACCTTTGCATTGTATATACAAGTTTGGCATACAAACATAAACATAAATAGTTATCATAACTGTTAAAGATCTATTTAAGTCTTTTGATTGAAAAATGTTAAATTGGTTGGTCTCTTATTAAAATTAACTTCTCGTCTTCACAGAGCATAAAAAATCTACTTTATATATTTATCATAACTCCAGCAGTGGCATCTGAAACCTTTAAGACATGTTACTTTTTGTGAATATCTTCATTATTTTTTATACTGATTAAATCGGACATAGTTGTGAGAACATACCAACTTCATTTAAGCAACTGGGGAAACAGGACAAATCCACAAGGGAGAAAATATATGTAATGTACAAGCTTGGATGAAAGCAGCTAAGAAAAGAAAAACAGAAAACCCCCAACAGGCTTTCTAAAGATTGTTTTTGAATGATCTGAAGCTTGTTTGCTAATTAATTTCCAACTTTAGGTTTACATCACTGGAAGTCATCGTCTTTGGTGACAGACAAACCAATTCTTTAGTTTACACATGCCTAAGAATGAGAAATACCAATTCAAACAAAAGCAAGACAATTAAGGTAAAGCAAAGGTTTTGAAGAACTCACCTTAGGCACCCAGTGGCATTGCGCAGCACCTGTGATGAATGGAGTTGTATTTTATGATCATCCTGGAGTGGAGAGTTTTCCCATCCAGAGTGAGGGATGATCACTGCATTGGTCAACACTGCAAGGGCATCCTGGATGATTGGCATCTTCAGTGCATCACAGGAGGATAGATTCCAGAGAACTCCTACAAAAAGTAAAATGACTAATAACTAACACTTCTCCAAAAATCGTTTGAATGTTTTTTTGTTTAAAAAAACCCAATCCAATCCAAATCAATATATTTCACAGCATTGGTGTGCTTAATTTAGCTGTTTCTGTCAAGAATAAAAGAGACTACACTGTAGATGGGGCTGAATGACTCCTGCACACTTTTGCAGTGGGAATACAGCTTTGAATACAAAACATGTAGTTCACAGCAACACTGGAAATTTTTCAGAGCTCTGCCTAAAAACTGAGCAGCTGGTTATGATCTGGGCCTACGCAGGCTGTGAAGCACACATGGAAAGAAGGAGTATTACAAGGAATTTTTTAGGGCTTGGTCTTCAGATACCTTCCTTCTAAGTAAAATTAATAAAAACCAGTAGCAGAAAACAGGTTCCGATTTGCAGTAAAAATTTCACTGTTGATAGGTACACATTGAGAAAACAAAACCTCAGCCCTGTGATCTTCACTGTAATGGAAGTAACTGTCTAGGCTAGTTGGTACTACAAGCAGAAAGACTTCCTCTCCACAACCTGATACCGTAGTATTATACCAGACTTCAGCAAGTAATTTTATATTTTGTAAATATTTAACTATACAAAGTTACAGAACACTGTAATTTTTACATGGAAACAGCAAGCTTAATGGTGCAACTAACAAGGAGATTTACTGGAGTTTAAAAAACCAAAATCCCTTCTGTTGCAATTCTTAATGTGCCAAAGAAATGGATGAGAAATCAAAAACCAAAGTTTTCTAAGCACAGCTGCAAAGATCAAGGTCACTGCAATTGTGCCACACAGAAAACAGGTGAGAAATTGTTAAGAGCAAAAGACACCCTGCTTCCCATTCCCATATTTATATATTTGTGTATTTGCTGGAAAAGCACATGTGACTTTTGTGCTGCGCCAAGAGCCTGCTGCTGCTGGGCAGCTCTTATTGCTGAGGGAAGCTGGAGGACAATTTGCTGTTCTGAAGAACCACTGGCCTTCACTTTAGCCCAGCACCCTCCCAGGAGCCGCTGGAAGAGCAAGCCTGCCTCATCATGCCCCTCTCCTTACCAACACACATCCTCTTCTCTAGAATCCAATCCTACTCCTCCCTACTCTCCTACCCAAAGGAAAATAGCCTGGCCCCACCCTGACCTTGAGTGGCAAAATTGATTTTTGATTTTACGTCTATCAAAGTTTTCAACCAAAAGAGAAAAATTATCACCACCATCATCACTGTATATAGGAGGTTACAAATATGAACACTACGAAAAATCCAAGTGAGTGGTGTGGGAGGAAAATGCTGAAGGAAGGCCTCAGGAACACAGACTCAGACATTTATAAATATAAGCAGCAAGAACACTACTTGCTCAAGGCTTTCCTTAGCATTCTGTGCTTTGACAGAGCAGTGTAATTAAGAGGAATCAACCTACATTTTGGGTTTCCCTTTAAAATTAATTACCTCTGTGGGGAGACTGCTTCAGTTATACAATTTCATGTTTAAATTATTTTATATGGAACTGTCTGCAAAGGCAGTTACACAGTTGAACATAAAATTTACATCAGTATACTAGTAAAAAAACCCCATTAAAATAACTTGCATGAGGCAGGCAGACTTTAGCTACAGACCAAAAAAAAAGCAGAAATAGGAGTAATGTTCATTTTAATAATGTTCTTTTTTTCATTTAAGAATTGCCACTTTAAAGGGAAAAGAGTCTTTATTTGAATTCTGTTCTGAATGTCCTCATGAAAAGGAATTCCATATTTAAAGGAATTAAGACCTTCATAAAGATATTTATACTTGCTTTTCTATGGCAAACTTTAATGGTACATCTACTACTCTTGAAATACCGAGCATTTTGTTGGGTTTTGTCAGTAAAAGCAACAATGTGGTTGCCTTTTTTTTTTTTCCATTCATCTAGACAGGTGTAAATTATGTGCATGGTATAAAAGCAGAGAATCAGAATGCAAATCTTTCCCCCTTTAAGGTTCAATTTAGTTCTTAAGCAAGACAATGTGTTGTAACTTTGTGAAGATGTCCTATTTTGAAAGTGAAGCAGAAGAGAGTATTTTGATCGACCGAAACAATATTCTGCACTTCAAGACCTAGTCATGAACTGGAAAAACAGAAAAGACTACAAAAGAAGCAAACATAAGAGCCCTATCTAGCAAAATTCTTGAAAACGTGTATGTCGACCCTATTTTCTATTCACTTCACGTTCTTGCTAATTTAAAGTAAACTCACATAAACATTGTGGTATTCAGCAATAGTTGAGCCTAGAAATATTCTTTAAGTCCTCTTTCTCTCTGATTTCTCTAACTGGAAAATTAAACCTTCAGAGTAAGAGGATGATGGGATCACCAGGCTAAAATAGCTATTACACTTTCTCCTACAATGATTTTAAGTCAAGGCAGAAGCACTGCCAGCTAAGCCTGATGCTTTCTTCAGAGCTTTTGTTCCTCACAGTTTTAAGGAGTGAGATAATCTTCTTCCACTCCAGAACAATGAGTTTTATCTACCAACCACATGAACAAAAGATTTTCTACTGACAAGTTCAAATTTATTCTCACAAGCAGCGCAGTCTGCTTGCTACGTGCTGAGGTTGGCATTCTACACGCCTCCTTGTAACCTTCTTAATTAAGGCTTTGCAATTATGAAAGGGCACTGGCAATTCACTTCTCACTGTTTTTGCTGAGGATGACCTGGAGCTAGATTTATGTGAGGTCTGAGAAGATGATCCATTGCCTTGACTTTGCAAGGGAGAATGACAATAAAATAAACCCTTTACCTGACACACCTTCCATTACAGAGCTACGTTTTCACCACATGATTCTGAACATATTTTCCAAGCATGTATTCATGACATGCCCTTTAGGGCTCCTGTAAGAAGCTGGTTACTGAGGCCATGTGACACCTCACTCTGAAAGCCCTGACTGAACTGGGTTTCTGAGCACAACAAGAAAGTCTGCAGTAGCCTCAGAGGTGCCTTGACTGACCTCTGAAGAATTTGCATTGTCCTCAGCTGCTCACAGGAAGCTAAGGGACTGGACTCGCCAGTGACTGATGACAAAAAGGGGGACCCACCCAACAACACAACAGTAGAACTCCACAGTTTACCATCCCTAGACTGACTCTTGTGAGGAGTATGAAATAAATAACTAATCAGTGCTGAACATCTCTTAATCACTTTCATTCATATCTTATCTCCTTAAAGCTGTGAGGCGTTCGGATTGAGCATTTTGTGTCCCATTTTCAGATCACTTTTGGTTGTATTGGAAGACTTGCAGAAAGAAAAAAATAGCTACACCAGACTGAACAAGTAATTTTGCAGGTTGAAGTTTTTCACCCTTACATATAATAAATGGAAATACAGTAAAAAAGTATCTTACAAACTCATTTTAAGTTTAAAACTGAAGAGAAACTGGTATTGAAAATATTCAGTTGATTCCAGTTAGAAGATGGATTTTGGGTCTGAGTGTCAGTCTAGCAGACATTAGATGAAGGATTCTTAGAGGGGTCTACAGAACTGCTTGCTCTGGAAACCTTACTGCATCAAGTTGCATCTTCTGGAGCAGCTTATCAGAGGACATGCTGCTGCTATGGTCAACAGGTTGCTCAATTTAATGGAGCAGTCTGAGTCCAAACCCCATAATCTCTGAATCAGGCTGGAGCTCAAACTCATGCTGATTAAACACTTCAATGCATTTTTGTGCTGGTGTTTTAGTTAGAACTGGTATAGGTACATCTGTAGTCAGATATAACTCAAGACTTGATAAGCCACATGCTACCCGTATTCCATTCAAAGTTAAGAAAATAGAGATTATATACATCTATGCAAAAAATACCATCATAGCAAGAGAACATGTGCAAAACCACGAAAGTCTAACCAACTTTTTCTTTCATGATTTAATGCTACCTCAAATAATTACTTATATATATATACATATATATATATAAACAAAACACTCAGAACAACTTAGACTACAAATATAAATGTAAACCAAGAAATTGGAAAAGTCATCTTTTCCAGAAAGCATTGCTCCTGCCACACTGCCACTATGTTTTGGGGTTTTTTTGTGGTGCAAAAGATGTACTTTCCCAAACAAATTATATGATAAAAAGATTGTAAGTAAACAAATACTATTAGGACAACCAAGACTTTGATTCTTCTCAATATGGGCCATTCAAGTCAACTTTCAATTATATTAAGATTTTGCTTATTTCATATTATCTGTAAAAATAAAAATCCAAAAGTATTCCAACACATCCAGGTTTTCCTTTTCCATCATAATTTAATAGTTTGGTCGTGGAGTGATGCAGAAAACCATTTGATAGTGCTGAGAGACAGCATCCCAGGAAGAGCGACTAAAGCATTGGCAGGCATTCTTGTTTATACACTGAAGGCACAGAAATACCACAGGGAGTTTCCCTCACGAACATGACAATTAAGATTGAAATCTGAGTGCTAAATACCCTGCACAGAAGCCAAGCACAAGAGATCTTTTGCTGGAGTCCTTGGGAAAAGCATCTTCTACCCCAGTCTCCCAAGTGCTAGAAAAGTCATTTGCAGGCTGCCGCTCGGAGCCCCCGCTGTAATTGCAAGGCTGCTCTGCAGAGCTGGATCCGCTCCCTGGCAGCAGATGTGGGCTCCCGAGAGACCACAGCAGTTCTGCTGCAGAGATGCTGAACATCAACCACAACATCTCTTAATACAAAGTCCAACAAGACTTCACAACCAACTCAACCGTCAAGGTGAGGAACTGGCTCGGTAACAGACTTTCTGTAGGGAAGAAAAAGTGGCTGATTTGAATTCTGGCACCTGAACAACACACAGCTCAGAAGGAAGTTCCTTAAATGAACACTGTGAAACTAAGTTTAAAATTGGCATAACAGACGAGAAACTTCCATCAATTTTCTTGAAATATTTTTTTATCTGGTTTGTGAATGAATGCCTATGTGTACCTTGCTGTAATTCACTTATTTACATGCACAGAGGTGGTTTGCTATCTGTGTGTAAGCTGACGTAGGACAAGTCCACATTGAGAAAGACTGAGCTTCAGTAAAAGCCATAGGCAGGCAGGAGCTTAAGGAATGCTAAGCAAAGCTGCAGTAATAATTTTTTTCCCTTTGCAGCCACTCATTGCCTTACCTAGGAAAAGCTTCCACAGAGGAGAAGGATTATTATGGTGTGGGTTTTTTGTTTAATTGTAAAAAATACACCTTGATCTTGACTACATAAAAGTACAAGACTACATTTAGTATAAAAAATATAAACATTTCCTCATTTCCTAACAGTTATCAACTTTCACGTTAAGCAGTAGAGGAATTACTAGAGAATTTGACTAAGGTTACTGTGGAAAGATCAGCGGTTCCTGCTTCACTTGCTTTCCTAGCTGATGAAATTAAATGGGTCCTGTAAAACACAGAAGCCAAACCAAAAGCAATTCATTCTAAGTGACAGAAACACAGAAAAAAAATAAATCAACTGCTTTCAAAAAAAGTTTTATCCTAACACATGACTAACGGCAATGCCATTCCAAATTAAGTATTTTATTAGAAAACATGGGAATCTAACAAGGATAGATATATATGAATGGCAAGATTTTTTTTCAGTGCTTACACATGTATTATACTGAGTAATTTTTCTAGCACCCAAAATCAAAACATATGTTTGATAATAGACCCTAATATAGAGAATAAAAATGTTATACTTAAAGCTGAACATTAAGTTACAGCTCTAAATACAAAACTCCTTTCTAAAAAGAACCAGCTAGACAGTTAGTTCAATGTATAAAATTGCGTCTATGCGCAAAATGAAAGGCTCAGTGTTTACTTGCTAAAAAAGAAAAAAAAAGGAAACATTTACTAGCCACATTGTTACCCACGAAAAAGACAGCACTGTAAATAACATTATTTGGGATAGAAGAAGGGAAGTTGGCCTTTTAACCTAAAAATAATAAATAAATTAAAAAAAATTAGTGTGCATAGTGAAAACAGTAATTTGATCATAGAATGCACATGTTTCACCATACCCTCAAACTTTCAATTTGTAAACAAAAAAGTGAAATATTCAGATCCGTTTCTAAACAAAAAACTATTTCAAAATAAAATTTAAGTCTTTTGTGTGGCAAATCTCAAACATTTTAAACTACAAAGTGGTTTTAAACTGCAGGTATTTTAATACTCCATCATTCAGGCAGGCCCATCAAAATTATACACCCAGCTGAATTTTTCCAAAGGATTACTACTTGCTGAAAAAGTTCAGTGCAGCTCTTATGTCAAGCCATATGCCGCAACAGATGTCCTCTATCCCTCCTTATTTATCAGATTACTTTGTTTGATATTTCCTCTTAAACTTAAAAATTGACCAAAGTAAAAGAAGAAAAACGAAAATAATTTATGCAGTATATTAACAAGCAAATTATGAAACCAGTTTCACTGCTCCATGAATCAAAACATGGGAAAAACTTGAATGAATTTTCCATAGAAGATGCATCTCATTGACTGTACAAGGGAAAAACAGTTACTTCCCACTTAGAGAGAAAAGGAGAGCAACAAGGGACCACCTTGGGTTTCGTGCTGGTACTGAGGGTGGTCAATGCAGGACAAGTGAATGGGAATTTGCCTGGGAAATAAGGAGAAGGAAGCAGGCTGTGATGGGGAAACCAATGACACCACCCCCAAGCAGACCCCTAAGAGAGAGGAGAGGGACCCCCCCTACCAGGGGCATTGCACTGCTGCCAGCCGAGACCTCAGCACCCAGTGACTTGCTCTGCCTCTCCCACAGTCACCTCCAGGGAAACAGGCACTGCCAACCTGAGGAAGGTTTTGTATTTTTCTGTATTTTGTACATTTTGCTGTTTAACAGCACACTCCCTTTTACCTCTAAAAATTCTTTGGATGTAACACCTTACACGATAAATCAGTACCCCAGCCTGTTGCTAAGAAAGCAGGGCATAAGATTTGAGAAAATATCTATTTTAACACGTCTCCTTATTTAACTGGGAGCAGCAGGGGGTGAAGAAGTTAATCTGATGATTCAGAAAAAGTTGAGAATGACTCTTCATGAAGACAACAGATTCTATCAGTGGGTTTTCCCATTTTCAGAGCCAAGATAGTGACAGCATATTGAGAAAGGGGACAAAGATTGTTTTATAATTAGACAGTAGATTGTAATAGATATGGTATAAAATAATCCAATTGAACTGTCAACATTGTTTGCCTAAGCGTTATTTGATAAGACAGCATTATTTCTGAAGAAAAATTACACAATTTATTAAATTACTTTTGTATTTGCTGGCACATATGAACTATAAATAGGATGCGTTTTGAATGACTCTGGAATTTCTTGGAGATGTCACAGCCTACAGGTTGGAAATCAGTTTCCCAACACCATATGAGTGTAAGCTGTACAATCTTTTACCTTCTTTGTTTTGCAAGGAAAACGACTACAAAGATTTGGTGTTTTGGTAAGAGGTTGCGCACTGGGTTCATACGAAGACTTTATAAAATGCCAACTAATTCCTGCTCTGAATTTGTTTGAAAATCACTTCCATATTTCTAGAAATGATGGCAATATTTTCTGTAGGTGATGCTAAAATCTAAAATTTAAACTCTGCTACATGGTAGAATCATACTGTGAAGTACAATGCACAGCTGTGCCTTGCCATAGCACATCCACTGACCATGAAATGTCAGCTTATTAGTCTGGAGAAGTACAATAGTACAAAATATAAATTTGAAGTATTTAATGAAAATTATGATGATGCAATAGTGATTTTTGGAGATGCTCTGTAAAACCTTAAAGTAACTGACGAGTGGGGTAGAAAAACAGAGTAGCCATGCAGCCCACTAACCCTGCCACAGGGTTTGTACTACCTTGGTGGAGGTGTTTGAAGTTGCATTGAGGCACTTGGCCCTTCAGTGAGACTAACTCGAGCAGCCGCTTCTGCAGACCAGGTGCCTTCATTTGCTTTTGCTTAGCTTTGATAATGGTCTGGATTAAGCCAAATTTTATCAAGGTAGCAGTAACAAGTAGTTTTTCTGAGTTAAACAAACCCTTGGTTTCCTTTTTCCCCCCCACAAGATTTTAGATGTAACAGCACGAAATGATAAACTAGCCTGTGCAAAGTTTTGGCTGTGAGATGAAACACATTGTTTTAACAGCAGTCTGAGACTTGCAGGGGATTTGACGGAGTTTGGTACTTTTTAAAAAAATTCTCAATGGTCCACAACACTCAGGGCAGAGGTTGAAGAATATCTTGCTTGAAAGTATCTCAAGCAAAAGGAGGGAGTCAAATTATTACGTAACCTTTGGGAACTGAAAAGGCTCTTGTACGTGAAGAAAGAAGTACTGAAGAAACTAGAACATGTAGTTTCATTATTCAGCCACTGGCTTCGATCCAGAGTAAATAGATAGGAATTTTCATTACACAAATAATCTTGTTAATGTTGAAAACAACTTTTATTTAAAACACCTAATTAGAAGTAAATTACTTCATAAGATTTAATCAACTTTTAAAATTGATTGTGGTAGGATATTGTACTTGCAATTACATCTATTTAACGAAGGAGTAGGAAAGGTTTATTAGATCTAATACCCTTTAAATCTCCATTTTGACTAAAAAGCATTTAAAACATACAAGCAAACTTTGGTGCCCAGGTAAGTAGATTGGAAATTTGTTAACCTTATCCTAAATCTGTTGGTAGAAAAATAATTCAAGCCTGCAAGTCACCTGTCCCTGTCCTTGGTAGAGTTCCTCAAAACATTTTTTGCTTATGTGCAGAGCAGACACTAAGCAAGAAATGAATGAACAGATTTTCCTGCCAAAATCAAAACCATCACTTCTGAAAGCAGTGCTCTGTGCTAGCAGTTATCTATCTCCATGCTTAACCTTTCTAACTTCCTTGACTTGACAGGACACAGTGATCAGATACCGGAGGCGGAGGGGAAGCTAATTCACAGAGCTGCGTATTAAGAGGCACTTGTGTACTTTCTGCATTTATCCCACATCTCCATCTTGTTTTACTACATAGAGTTATGGGCTCCAAAGGATATTTGGCAGTCTTAGTCTCTTAGCTAAGCATATATTGAACCAAAGTTATGTCAACCTTGCAGCAGCAGTCTTAGCATGGTTACACCATCATGGCAGTTTAAAGACACATATACGGCTTTTCGTGTCGTCTGTTTGAAAGGCTTGTGATGGGCAGGATATGTATCTGAACCTAAAACATCATAACCTGATTTTCAGTTTGTGCAAAGCTGAAATCATCTCTCTGGTTCCAAGAGCAAGCCACCTTGTAAACCTATCCTTCCTACCCATCTTTTTACACTACATATCAAAGGCTGCTAATTAATTAGGCCTTTCACTGGTCAGGCTTCCTTATACTTGCATTGCCCCATTACTAAACTTGAACACAATTAAGAAATGGGATACTAAATATGAGCAAGACTGGAGCAACACCTAATACAAACCTGCAAAGGAAAAGGGATATAATAGAGATTTTAGGAATTACACCAAGGTGAAATACTGTAAGAATGCAACTCATGGAAGAGTTTGGTTCTTCTTTACTTAAGGCTGTGGGAAAGTCATCTTGGAATAGGATAAATGAGCCTTTACTCATTTTCAAATCAATTTTCCAGAGAGCAATAAGGTTACGAATAGGTGCCACCTCCAAATGAATGTTTATATCACAATAAAATTTCACATCTGTGTTTACACACTCCAGTAACTAAGGTAACGTCAAGGGCGCTTTTGCAGAAAATTATTAAATTATTAAATTAAACTGCTTCAAGATCCTAAGTATTAAACAGTCAACCCTTTGCCATAATATTGTTAAATAAGATTTACTATACAAAAAAATCACAAGTGTAATACCTTACAAAGTCCAATTAGAAAATAACATTACAAATAGGAAACAATTGCAGGCATGTGATTTTGACTTTGGGAAACCCCAATAGAAGAACTTCAATTGCACTAGGAAGTTAAAAATTCTAAACAATTGGCCAGAATTACTTAAAAAAAAAGAAATCAAATTAAGTCTTCCAAAAGGTCCATTTAAATAGAATACTCTCTTAAACATGCTTTACGTGTCATTGCAGGCTCACTAACTTGCAACTACACAGATTAGCAAAGACAGATACAGGGCTCAAAGGGGCCTTCTGGAGTGTCTTGGCCAATCTGTCAATAATCTATGCACATGCTAAGAAGCAGCATGCAATCAAAAGGAGGTTTCACCTGCAGTGGTTAACTCAAACCAGAGAGATCTGAGGTGGACAACATGTAACTGCCTTCAGTGACACTGAGAGATCATCAATGAGGTTATAAACCCCTCGTTGTAAACATATGGCATTTACTAAAGCTGAAGCAGGACTATGTAATAATGTTGCATAACATGGGGTGACAACAGAGGACCAACCAAGCCAAAACATAAACTGGCCACAGATGAAATTAAAGACAACACTAATGAATATTAGAATCCAAAGTCTGGGAAGTAAATGAAATTTTTTTCCTGTCCAACTTGACTGTGGGCCAAAGACACTTGGAGAACTAGTGCTTCTTTGAGAGAAACATTTTGTACACAACATCTTGTAATGTTTTGCAGGAATGGAACATACGCCTTTTGATTCAGTGAATAAAAACGTGAATGAAATACACAGAGTCAATATCTACCTATCTATATACAGTATACATGTATAGTGTTAGATAGTTTCGGCTTTTAAAATTTTTTATGTGCTAATTTTTACATTTTCATTAATTTATATATTTTCAGTAGACAATAGTTAAATCTCTGACACTCTATTGTCAACCAAAATAAGCAGGAGGCTGGCTGCTAGCACAAAAAAACCCCCAGTTTCTCCTGACATTATTTATAGCTGCAGCTCTTTATCATCATGTACTTTTCTAAAAGTGGATTATCCACTTTTACCTTTCAATCAGAAATGGTATTTACAGTTTGTAAACAGGTGATGCAGTAATACAAGGGCCTTCTTTAAAAGGAATTTTTTCTAATTCAGCTACCTCATTTTTCATAGGAAGAAACTGTGTTTCTAGTGGTGATGGATCTTGTTTGTCAAAAATGAGAAGAAGAGCAGTTTAAACCATTTTATCTGAGAGAGGCACCCAGTTATTCAATCGAGCTGATGGAAGAAGGAGCAAGCGTAGGTTGAATCACAGAATCATAGAACGGGCTGGGCTGGAAAGGATCTAGCAACAGCTGCTTGACCTCACCTGCTGCACAAGACATCCATAGGATTCCTCCGTTATCCTTGCTAAAACATCAGATTTTTCCATGTAATTTTTTTTTCTCTGACGGTAAAACAAATAGAAAAAATGACAAAATCGAATTTTGTGGAAGAGTTCTTAATTAACTTGGTAGAGGCAAGAGAATCAGAAATCAGTTACTCACTGTCATTATTACCAAGTGAAAACATTTCTTTCTACCATCTGCAGGATCTGTGCTAATTTTGTACTGTGTTCTTCTCTATTTATATTTATTAGAAAAGTGTTAACATTTAATTATTTTAAAATAGAAGGCTTTTATTTTTTCCCATTAACAGGTGCTACTGTGGAAACTGGCAGCACAGTGCTGGGGTAAAAAGATGGCTAAATTAAGTATGGTGCATTCAGCTCACACCTATTTCTTTTCATTTACAGACCTGCATGAAACAAGGTATTACAATTCAGGTTCTCCTTGAGTCTCTGGAAATTACCAGAGGCTGTAGGCCATGCCAACATCTCTATTTCTATCAGAGTATTTCACTTTTGCACAAATGCATATATTCATGGGTATACCTAATTTTATCCATGCTCTTCTAGTAAAAACCTGTAACTGTGGAAGTGTTTCTGTAAGAATAATCTTTCCATATCTCAGGAAGTATTTCCTGGGCATTAGCACCATTTAATTTCATAACAGCCAGGCAGCACAATTCCCTCAGAGCTTCTTCATGGGAGCCTGCACTGAAGCCATTTCCTTGACATGAGAGAGCCTTGAAGCTCTAACACTTTGCTATAAGGTTAAGTTTGTGCAATCCACAAATTTGAGCATGGTAAGGTTTCCCAGCATTAGCCCAAGACCTCTGCTGCTGAGGAGAAGGATGAGATAAAGGAAAAAGTGAAAAAACTCTGTTTTGGAGAGATTATGGCAGAAAGAAATCTCTGGAAAAGAGGACAAGCCACAAATGGTGCTGAAGGCAATCCTGACAATCAAGGAGCTACTGGGCTAGAAAGCTGGTCTGCAGGTTTAAACACCCTTCCAAAACCAGTCTTGAGACTGCCAGAAATTGAAGTTATAATCTACTTAGAGAAGAGCAACAAGAAGGAAGAAAATGTGCATGTTGGAGGAAGGAACTAATATCAGAACTTTCGCTCTGCTGGGCAAGTTCTTCACGGTACTTGGGGCAGGCAATGAATGCTTCACTACTGCCAGACAAATTGAGCTGCTAAACAACCTCTCCAGGCCATATTTCTTCCCTTGCAGCTGGGTGCCTACTCAGAGTGATTCACACCTTCATCTTGCCAGACTTCTGGACAGGTCATTTACACTTGATAGGCTCAGTTCCCCATCTGTACAACAGAGATAATGATACTTCCCCACCTAAGAGAAGTGCTCTGAGGATGACTACTCAGGGGCAGCGATGTCAGAGCCTGTACGAATTCCTAAGGCAGGAACTTTTTTGTCCTCTCCGAAAGAAACAAACAAGAGCAGCTTTTATATAGACAGGATGCACAACGAACATGAGATGGAAAGGCTCAAGGTATTATGTTTACTCCCAAAACAGACATTTGTTATTATTTTCTCTGCATCTCCTCCAGGCTGTGGAGCCCCTACTGAAATAATTACCTTCCTGCCACCTCAGCTCAGGAAGGCTGATGGAAAGCATGAGGAACTTTTTATTTTTCCTTGTGCCTGCCACCAAGTCAAATCTTTTCATTACTGAGGGAGCTGCTGCAGGAGCTACCTTTCCTTCCCCAGAAAGGACAGAAAGAAGGAACTCAGCTGGGGTAGCTGTCACACTACAAGACTTTACCAAAACAAAGCAAAGGAGAACTGATTCAAATGCACGACTTTAGCCTGTTTCCTAAGAGATGCGAGATGAGAGCTGGAGCTATGAGCCTTGCTTTGCAAGGAAGCTTTGCAGAACACTACCACAAACACGCTTGCATTTTGAAAGCAAAGGCCTGTGATCTGCATTCTGAAAGGCACAAAACATGGCCAGGGCAAGCAGTGGCCTTCTGGGATGCATTGGCTATTAAAAACAAACAAAAAACCCCAATACAAAAACAGGCTCAGGAAAAAAAAATCTCGAAATACCACTGACTTTTATTTCATCCCTCAAGGTCACCATCTTGGTCTTCTCCCCTTTCATACGTGTCCAGCACTCCTGACGTTCACTGTCCCTGGGAGCTGCATCTACCTGTACAAAGGTGTTACTGCCTACCACTGACGGTCAGCACCTACTCCTCCTGGTAATAGCACTTTGAGGGCATACTGGAAAACAAACATCCCTTCTTTCAGTGGGAATTTGGGAAAATTTAACAGCATACTGTGCAATGGAACCAACGTAAACCGTAGCCCAAGATATTTTCTTTAAATGACCTAATGACATGACGTGTTCCATCTACAGATGGCACGGGAAGTGCCACGGCGACTGCTGAGGTTTATTAGCAGTTTGCCACTTACTACTCAGAATAAATAGGCAGAATGTTCCCTGGAGCCAGGATACTGACAACATAACCGAGAGACAAACAAGTATGCTGAATCTGAAGCAGTGGTTACACTTTATTAGATCTGTCAGTAATTCTGTCACTCTACAGGAGGCACAGTCCCAGCTCATGTAACCCGTATCTCTGCCCCATTAATCCTGACTAACAAGTAGGAGGTGATAAGTGTTGTAACTAAGAAACAAAATTAAATATAAAAAAATCTACATTTAATAAATACCATGCAGTTTATTCAGACAACCTCAAGGAAGGAACCTGGACCCAACCAAAGGATGATAATCTTATCAATTGTATCCTAAATGAGGCCTGATGTACAAGGGTAAGTAATTCCTGCAGAAACAGAGATGATAACGTGCACTTTGATGATTCTGTGACAGAAATGAGACATTTTCTTACATATTTTAGTAGGAAAATCATAACGAAAATACCAGCATTGAAAACAGGATAATGAAAATATTTTTGATTCGTAGCATTAAATTGATCAACAATTGATATTAGCAAACAAACAGAATGAAATCACAAAGTGAAAAATAAAAAAAGCCCCTCTACCTCGCTTGTGTTTTGCATATTAAATAGGATAGCTTAAGGGCAAGGTGAAAAAAACCTCCAAACATCTCAGATCAGTCCAGTTTGACAGCATTCCTGTATTCCTGAACACCACCCCCCTCCTCTCTCTCTCGAATTTCATAAGGGATAAAGTCCACACAATCTTACAAAGACCAGATCCTACTATATCAAGAAAAGAAATAAACTACGACTACCGGCATGCTCTGTGTAAAACACATCACATAGCATGCTATCAAATTTCAGACAAAACGCTTCGGAGGATGACGCCCACCTCTCCAACACAGCTTTCCATTTTCCTATCAGAACCCTGAGAAAGGTAGAAAAGCCCTGAACGAATCATCCCTCTCACTACATCACTACATAGGATATAAAAGCAATGAGTAGCAGCTTCTAAGTAAATTCAGTAAAATATGACTTCTGCCTGGCCAGCCCTACACCAGACAGGAGGGAGAGCAGAGGATTCCCACCACAACACCTCCATGTGTGGAGCACATCTCCCACAAGAGCACTTATGGCTAACCAAGAACAAAATGAAACAGCAATCATGGGCATAAACCATACCTGCATCTGTAAACTGCATGGTATCGAAAGCCATTCTACATGACATAAATCCAAAGGGCTTGAAAGCTTTTGGTTATGGCAAATAAGATGGAAATGAAATAATTACTGATGGAGCAAGTGGCATGCAGCACAGAACTGTGCTTGCAAGACCGACAGAGAGTTTCAACAAAAAATATGGAAAGATTCAAACCTGTGACCAGTTCTCTGATTTCCAAATCTGTAGTCTTGCGGAGTAACCGTACTAATGCTGGGATACCACCACAGTTTTTCAGAGCAATTTTGTTGTCATCATTTGCCTTCCCATATACCAAGTTTCTCAAAGCTCCACAGGCACTACGGTGGACTTCTGTCATCCGATGGTCCAATAGGTCCACTAGTAATTGTATTCCGCCTTGTCTTCTTATCTGAAACAGGCCAAAGTGAGAATCAGACAGTTAGGGAATGAACGCCACTATTAATAAATGCTGTCCAATGTAATTAAGCTGTGTTTTATGCAGGCTACAGGCCAGCAAAGGTGTGCTGGTAGCACCACAAAGCTGCTACATTGCACTGCTTTGATTCCTTGTATTACTTTTTTCAGTGGCAACATAACTGTACAATGACAAACTAGAACCTCTGTAAAAGCAGCCAGAGTTAGTCAAGAGTGTTGCCTCATCAAGGTTTCTCATGGCTCATCAAGGTTTGCCTTGGCAAGAGCTTCTCCTGTGCTGGAGAAACATCATCTCCTTCAGAGTGTAACACATCACAAGCTAGAGAAAAAAACACAAGGCCCCAGCAAACAAAAAAAAGCACTTAATGTCATAAAGTTTTTAGGAGTCCTGCCTTTACATTTAATTACTGGGAATGGGAACAGCTACTGCAGTCTCAGTAAGGATAAGTAAGGATATATCAACTAAATTGGGATGAGCAAAGATGAAAGGAAAAGGAGGAAGTCACCAGAAACATAAAGACAAGGATGATAAATAAATCGTGGAAAGCTTGTTCTAACAAGATGGAGGGAGACCCTTAAGTGATGCAGGAACAGAAGTCTTATGCGTACCCACGGTGGCCTACAAAATAAATTTCTAATGTGATAATATCTTATATAAAATATCCTTCTAAAAAAAGCAAAAATATTTGAGAGAAATGATGAAGAAGGTCAGGAATATCAAGTACAATTTATTATAAAATCCATTTCAAACAAATACATCTTTATTGTTCTGTGGCACTATTTGTTCCTCAAAGAGTAATCAGTCTTGGATCTAATTTTAAGAAGCCACACAGATGCATAACTAGCATCCGAGGAGTACAATGCTTCAGCTTCAAGCAAGTTATACAGAGATCTCTGAAAAAGTCAAGAAGTTTCCCCATATGTGTAGTTGGCTAAGGCCCAAAACAAGCCAGGCACTTCAGCTGGCCATTTTATATTTTAAGACAACAAAAAATTTGAAATATTTGTGAAGCAGTTTTTGCATGGGCATGTGCTCTTGGGGCTCTGCAGGGGGAAGTCTTGGAAGATATAAACAGTTAAACAGAAGCCTTAAACAAAGTACAATGAAATCGATTAGGAATTCAAGCTTCAGCTACTAACTTAAAAATCTTTATGTACGACCGATGTATGGCATTCCATGGATCTAACCTTAAACAAGGAGAAGTGCTGGGTCCTGTGTTACTGTCACAACCAGCCCATGCAATGCTACAGGCTTGGGGAAGAGTGGCTGGAAAGATGGCTATTGGAGCAGGAACTGTCTACAGCCAGCTGAACATGAGCCAGGTGTGCCCAGGTGGCCAAGAAGGCCAAGGGCATCCTGGCCTGTATCAGCAACAGTGTGGCCAGCAGGACCAGGGCAGGGATTGTCCAACTGTGCTCAGCACTTCTGAGGGCACACCTCAAATGCTGTGTTCAGTTCTGGGCCCCTCACTGCAAGAAGGACATTGAGGGGCTGGAGCGAGTCCAGAGAAGGGCAATGGAGCTGGTGAAGGGTCTGGAGCACAAGTCCTTTGAGGAGCAGCTGAGGGAGCTGGGATTATTTAGCCTGGAGACAAGGAGGCTCAGAGAGGGCCTTACTGCTCTCTACAAACGCCTGACAGAAGGTTGTAGCCAGGTGGGGGTTGGTCTCTTCTCCCAAGTAACGAGACAAGAGGAAATGGCCTCGTGTTATGTCAGGGGAGATTTAGGTTGGATTTTATGAAAAAATTCTTCACTGAAAAGGTTATCGAGCACTGGAACAGGTTGCTCAGGGAACTGGTGGAGTCACCATCCCTGAAGGAATTTAAAAGATGTGCAGATGTGGCACTTAGTGGCGGACTCTGCAGTGCTGAGTTAATGGTTGGACCAGATGATCTTGATTGTTTCCAACCTAAATGATTCTATGAATCTATGATTCACTTCAAATAAAGACTGAAAAGTGATTCAGGCTTTGAGGTTCCAAAATTGAGTTCTATGAAACTACTCACTGCTAAACCAGAAGTTCTCTCTTTCTTCTTCAAGTTTATCTGGCATATTCTCATTTTTTTAATAACAGCAACACCAAAAAATAGAACAGCTGTGTGGTGAAAAAGCATATACACCATGATGTTGCAGTGTTAAATTAAGATGCTTTAATGTCTATACAGTTACCACACAGCTTTGGTCTAAATGCCAAAGTGATAGTGTTTAAAGATAAATTAGGATATTTTCCCTTAAATAGGCATTATATCGGTACATCATGTGCAACTTTCTGAGCAATATGCAGGTCACCTCAAAGACTACAGCAGCTGGCACTTCATGATGCGTGAAGAGATATGAATGGACATTGGTAAAATATATCAACTGCAGGCAGAAAAGTTCACCAATCTTTTTGAGAGTTTATGCTTCTGCTGCTCAGAGAAACCGTGACACGTTTCAGTTTAGAAATGAGAAAAACAGGTCAAAGAGAAAGGGTGCTGCAAAATATCTCACTGGTCAAATCTTTTCCATGTGAGCAGGATGACTTGCAATTAAATAATTAGCTCATTTCTGAGCCAGGAAAAAATTTACCAACTTTGTCTGGGAAAGGTGGGGGGTGAATCTTGCTTGTTTTGTTTGCTTGGTTTTACAATCCATTACCATTTAACCTTCATATAAAAATACATTTGCTTCCCCTACTAACCAGATTTTCGAAACCAAGCACGCTACATGAAGAGCCACCTACATGACAAAACAGATGACATTTACTAAACAGACTAGGAACAAAAATTTATGCATCAATTCTACAAAAGGTGAATCAACCACTGAGCTTCACACTTCAACCCCTGAAAAGGAACAAGATCTGATGGAAGAAAGAATACGGTTAAAAAATATATGAGTTGCCTGGTGTGATGAGTAATATCAGGAACGACAGAATGAAAACATGCCTGCTGATCTTTGTGAATTATATTTTTAAAGCACAATATGTTGAATGAGTATTTTAATTGCTTTGCTGCTAAAAAAAAATAGTAAGAATGAGGAAAAAGTATTACTTTGTAGCAAAAATCATTCTGTGTGCTACAATTCAGCTAAAGACTCCAAGGGCTCTGTCTCCATTCAGAGAGACTCTCTGCCTATGCTGTTTTTCTCACTCTTCCCCTCGCACACAACCAAGCGGCATCTCATGCTCCTCAGCAGTTTATCCTGTGGACGCTCTCAGGTGACAGGTTTTGCTACCTTCTGCTCATTTCTAAAGTGAAATGTGTGGTTCTGCTACACTGAGGCAGCATTCCTGAGCTGCACCTTCCCTTTCCAGTCACAGTAGCTGACAGCTCACTAGTATTCAGCTCATGCAGCTCCTCCTCTCCCAGGAACCTGAAGCCAGAAGCAGACTGAAGCGATTCAAAGATAGTTTCTTAAAAGCAAGGGCATTAAATATTAATCTAAAATGCATTTCTGTCAGGAAAAAAAAAGAGTAATACAACAGAAATGAAACGGATGTTACATAACGCTTTACATAACTTGACAAAACTTCTTAAATTTTACTGCAGAAGGAGCCTATTCTTACCTGGGAAAGACAAGATTTATTTTGCAAACTTTCTTAGAATTTCCAAGCTCAGATATTTGGCAGAGTAACTGCGCCATGCAGGGAGAGATGGAGCTGATTGCTCACAACTGGAAGCTCACTTTCTGATGCTGCTTTTTATCTGGACTACTCTCTTGCTTTGATGGTTTTGGTTTTTTTTTTTTACAACAGCCCTTTATTCACCAGAAGTCTCACCCCATCTGTGTGTTTCTATCACATATCTATACAGATGTTTAAAACTATACTCTCCAGTAGGTTTGACTACGCCTGACAAATTGTGAGACTGTGATGGATGTTATCAGGGTCTATTTAAGTGTATGGAAATAGAGGTAAAGGAAATGAAATTATTTGTTCAAGTCCTTTAGGGAGCTAAGAGCCACAGCCTGGAGGACAATTCTGACCTAGTCTCCCGGGGCAGATCTCAGCAAACTTAGTCACGGCTCCAGTGAATTCAGCAGCGCTACTGCCAAATGTCTTGCCAAGAATGCTGGAACGGATGGATAAGCAGCAATTTGTACCAATGGGGCATCAAATCCCAATCCCCCAAAGGACTTTTGATAGATACTTCTGTCGCTTTCCTAACTTAAGATGAAGAGAACATTTCTTAATATAATATTTATTGACATATCAGTGGCTGCTGCCTTGTTAAATCTAGGAGGAAAAGAAAACAGAACATGCCAGGGTCTGCCTACTAAAAACAAACAGTGGAGTACCCAACTTGTCAGGAGAGAAAGGGGACAAACTCTATTCTTACACAGACCAGTCCCAAAGTAGCCACTTCTGAACTCAAAAGAATGACCTTCAACTCTGCAGCACAACTGAGTATGCCCAGTTGTATCTGCCCATGTCTTGAATGCATTGTCCCCTTTTTACAACGTCTTTTCTCAAAATTAAAAAAAAGAGGATCAGAGTAGAAGGATTAACAGTATTAACAATGCTGGGTGAATCTGTGCTGCGCTGTTTCTCGTGACTCTCTTAATCCATGGATACCGTTAATTTCTGAAAGTTATTTTCCTTCCTTTTTCTCACTGGAAATATTTTGTGTATGTCTTTGGAAGACATTGTTAGAGAGCTGTTAAATACAGAGCTGTGATTAGGAATCTATGCCAATCAAAGTGAAAACTGAAAGAACAGAGATTACATAAATTTTGGAAAAAAATAATTTCCATGGAAGAATGCGCAGAGCTGCTTTCATCTGAGGAATCACGTGTTTTCTTTTACCAGGACATTTTCAAACTTTCCTTTAAAGTTGGCTCTCTGCCATTAATGTCACTGTCTACTTGCTAGTCGGAAGCACTTGACCATGATGCCACGACACAGGACAGGAAAAGGTGCCAGACTCTCTAGTGCACAGATTGATAAAAGTGCACTCATGTCAGCTTGATTACAGAGTCTTCTCCTCTGGCATAGCATGAAGTTTTTTTGCATTACGTCTGAGAACATGTATTTGTATCCACACTATGAAAATAAAATTTTGACTCAAGAAGGGGCTCAGGCCACTGCTGGAGGCAGTGAAGATGTCAATTATGTTCCTAATAAGGACAGCTTGTATCCCTCATGCCAAGAGCCTATGAGAAATTAATTCATCTGTTTCAAGGCTTATCTTTGACGCAATGGTGTTTACCACAACAGTGGACTGTTAGATACTTAATCTACCAGGAGTTACACAGGACCAGCCTCAAGCACATGTGCTGGTAAAACAAGTCGATAAGACATCAATAATATGTCTGAAACTATATATATATATACACATACTTGATTAGTGCAAGATTTTAGCATATGAATTCTTAATAGCTTGCCTTCCTACTTCAATACAACAGGTTGGTTGGATGTGTGGAAGGAAATGAAATGTAGGATGTGAAGGGTATGTGGATACTTGGATAGCACAGACACCTGTTCTGTGAGGACCTCGGCTCAATGGATGTGCAGTGTACAAACAGAGACGAGACACGAAAAGTAACAAACCACACTGATGTACACAAACCCTGCAGAGCAAGAGACAGCACCAAAGACCAGGTCTGGGAGGTCACGGCTCGATGGGCTGCTGAAGGAACCACGCCAAGGCTCGGAGAGGCTCAGCCTGAGCTTTGTTAACTGGTAAAGTGGGCACACAGGGAGGAACGACTGAAAAGGTCATCACGGGTCCTACAGTAAAGAGCACACTGATGGGATTGTGGCAATGTGCCAGACTCGCGGGATGTTTAGCAGAAGGGCAAAGATAGGAAAAGAGAGACATTCCAAATGCATGGGGGAGGAACAACATAAAGAAATAGAGAAGGGCATGATGAAAGGGATTGGTTATCTGTAAGTAAGTTGTACTTCAATGTGCTTGTCTGGCCACACCCCCACTTGATCACTGCAACCTATTTTATCTGCTTATTAATCCTAATTGCTAACAATTTTCCTGGATGAGGATTCTGGACTGGCCTAGCAATAGTGAACCTTTAGCTGGAACAGCTGATGAGGAGAACAGATGTGGGAAAGAGCTATCAGAGACACTGAGGATCTCAGGGATAGATACTGGTGAGACCAGAGCGAAGAAAATGTAGGTGAGTGACCTCTCTTCCTATCAAGCCATGAGAAATCTGGCCCTGGAACCTGCCTATTGCTTATGGCTTTGCAACAGCGGAAGCAAACTCAAAGCAAATAGATGTTACCTGTTTTGACTACCACTAAGGTTTTGAACCCTATTTTGAAATATATTCTGTGAAATCTTCGGAGTAAAAATTATTCTATTCCTCCCAGCAGCAAAGAAAAGAAGCAATATCCCCTCTTTCAATCACTGCAAAATGGAAATTGCCTCTTCCATCCCTTGGAAGGCTACAAAAATTAGAGCTAGCGATACAAAAAGAAAGAAAAGTGAAGCTTCAACTTTTCAACAGTTTAGCCAAAGACTGTTAGATAATGAAGTATTCCAAAACAGTCTAAAAATACTTCTGTGACAGAAACCAAAACACCCTTCCTCTTCTATTTATACTCAGCAAGTGGGTATCTGAGATATTGTTCAAATTTTGCCAGTAGGTATAACTGAAACATCCTTTTCTGCATTTAATTCTCACTACCCTGCCTTACAAAGTAAAATATAATAGAAACAGAAGAGAAGTAAGAATAGGCTAAAAAAACTGTTAGACTGACAGAGTGATAAAGCGCGCTGCTAAAATAACACAATCTCCTCTTCTCAGTAAGACATTAAGTGTTCCACTATTAACAGATCCACATTCCTAATTCGACGACTAATGCATGGTTAGATGCTTACTTTCCACATTTTTCTTAATAATCACTATTGAATAACTCTTCATCCAAAGGAGGTGAAGGAAATCTAACAACAATCAACCCTTTCTGCACACCATAGATATTAATTGCCAGTTTAACTGACGTAACACACTGCATCATCTGCCACTTATTCTGTGACATTTCTGTTGTTAAGAAAGCATGCTTTAATCTATCGAAATACAACGTATTTCAACACGCGGAATTATTTTTAATGTCGCTGTGTTACATATGGAACAGAACTAAAAAAAAACTAACTGCTAGCACAGGTGATGTTATATATCCAATAAACACCAAATTAAAAGGACAATTCTGGAAATAATTAGTAACGATTGGTTTTAATGTTCTTAGATACTGGTTTTCTAAACAGCAAGGCAAGTGCTAACTATTTCACACGTGAATGGATTTTGAGCAACTTTGTTCCACCAGTGCTGGAAGGAGAAGCTACAAGTGAGCCGAACCAAATTCCCAAGAATTTTTAAATGGTGGCAGGCAGTGCAGTGTTTGGGGGACACTCTTTGACTACAGCCACCCTGTTCTTCTCAGACTCACTGTGTGGGCAGACTGCTGTGCCCACACGGACCAGGGCACTGCAGCAAAGCCCAAAACGGCCACACAGCAACGTGACTGCACTGACTGTTTATAGACAGTATTCATTAAATTATTATATTTCTTGATGTTTTTACTGCAATTACAAATTCTCTCAGTTATTTATCTTTGCCTTGTTTACAGTACTAAAATGACTTTCATTTAAGAGGGAAAGCACTACACTATTTTTTGGAGAAGGGTTTGGAAGATGGGCAGCCACTGCTAGCTAGTTTCAGAGGGCTGATTCCTAGAACTTAAAATGGATGTGAAAGGGAGAAAACAAATCATGAGAATAGTATATGGGAATAATATTTAGCGCAGCAGGTCTCTTAAGACAAATAAACTGGTTCAAACTTTAAGTCCTCTCTGTTATTTCTTCTGAGGTGCCTACTGAACAGCAGAGAGACAATTCAAAATCTGTACATCGCAAACACGCATGAGATTTATTACAGACAAATTTACCTGTAACATCATAGGGTAATTTAGCCTCATTAGCGAAGTAATTTGCTACAAGTTTAAAAAAGTGCTGAGCAATTTTAGCTGAAAATAGAGCAGAATGTTATGCAAATTGCTGCATTAACTCCAAAGTCTAATTTGTTTAAGGAATCTAAATCAGGGTTTGGATGTAGGTCCCATTTAAGAATGGCTTTCTCATTAGGACTTTTTAGATCGGATATATCCAAAGGTAACATAAAGCTGTGAACGGGCACGATGTAAATAAATTCAACTACCAGTATATATACAGTGTTCTGCTTAAAGTTAAGTAAGAATTGTTCCCTCTGTGCTAAACTGCACTGTGTGGAGAAGGACTGGGATCTTTTTTTCTGTGTCTGTAGAAACCAGGTGGGTGTTTGGTGGAAAGACTGCGTGACGTGAGGATGCAAAACATGGGGTCAATACTCAGGAGCTTTTTTCACGGGAGTGGGTATCTTATTCCTGTTACTGAGTACAGATTTGCTTTTCCCTGTGTCTCTCAAGTGACCTCTTTAGATCTTGGGATCTGTGTGTGGGGTTGACAGAGGGTCAACACCATTTTCTGAACAGGAGGAGACTCAAAATCATGTTCTAAAATTGCCCCGAGAAGGTATGAATAAATGTGCTGCTTTCTCAGTCAGTAAGCCTTAATGTATTCTGCTCTGTGACACATTTTGTTTTTCATGCTTGGTAGGAAGGCTATACCTATTATAAATCAAAGTTTGAGTGTGATTTTAGATTTTACAAAAAAATCCCTGGCTAGGCACGAGTTACCTATAATTGTAAAGCACTTTACCCTAATACTTCCAAAAAACATTACATTTGAAGGACAACACAAGTATCCTACTCTAACCATGAAGGACTAGTGAGATCTTCCAAATAACACTTCTAACTGCAAGCACAGAGCTGACCTCAAGTGCTTTTCTGACTGCAAAGGCATCAGAAAAGCAATTTTCAATCCCACCGTTAAAAGCAGTATCTCCTAAAATTAACAGATCGGCACTGACCTACATTATAAACTAACACTGAGGAGTACACATAAATATGATATAAAATACACACATGCCAAAGCCCTCAGCAGGTATTTTAACTACTTGATATTGATTCAGGGTCTTTGTTTTTCAAAAAATGCACAGTGCTAAAGAAGGTTCAGCAGTGTGCACTTTATAGACAGTGCAATGGCAATATTAATTCAGGATGCAAAGACATTGGCATTACTCAACCAATCAACTGATGACTGAGTTGGGTTTGGATCATTTACTTTCTGGTATTTAAAAATAATTACGTATCTATCTGAGAATGAAGGTTTACGTTTATTATTGGTGAAAAGAACTGACATATATACTTCAACTAAAAATGTCCTGGTATTCCTAAAACCAGATACCTAGTGAAGTTCAACAAGATAAAGAAAATTCAATTTTTATTTTCCTTATTTAAAGCAAAAGTAAGTTTTTTAGAGAAGGCAGTAGGTCACTACTTCAAATATTTTAACAGCAATAGAGGAAATCACTTCAGTGTTGGATTAAAATTTCTGAAGCTGTAGTCAACTCTATTCAGTTAAGGATATCATAAATGAGATTTAGTCAATGTGAACACAAATACCATCTAGGAACAAGACAGTTACCAATAAGACCAAAGAAATTTTTATTTTTTTCAGTCATTTAAGCCCAAACAACAAAACAACTCTATCTGACATTTCAGCTCTAATTGGAAATTAAAAAAGTTCCTCTTTTGATGCTTGCTGTAGCTACTTCAGTTTGCCTCACAGAATAAACAACAGGCCTCTTCTCAGATTAAAAATACATTTACAGTTTATTACATTGAGTATCATACCTGATGACCTCTGCTCCCAGGACATTCTCTACTGCGATTTAAACTTGAGGTGTTCTCTTCTTAGAACTGATCTATTACACTTCAAAGAATCTCTCAGCCACATAAGAATTTTCTGTCTTGAAGCATTTTGGGAGCAAGCTATTGCCTCAAGAGCCTGTGAAGGCATTCTCACAACATCCCTCTTTGGCAGAAGTTTTGCTAATTGAAACTCAGGCCCATTAAATTTAAATTTCTGTCTAAGATCACAAAGGCAGGCTATGACCTGTAATTTAAGAGTTTCAGTGCAGCAGAATGCTGCGCTGTAGAATCCTTCCTCTATCTCCCCACTTAAATGAGTTTTATAAATGAAGTAAAAGTCAGCACAAGTAAATACCTGCCTCATAGCTAATGCACTTTGTAATACCCCCAGGCCAATATGCAAAATTTTTTATTTTATATATATATATATAT
>VZTA01013971.1:0-31973 GCA_013398855.1 Mohoua ochrocephala | reverse complement strand
ATATTATATAATAAATGAGTGTGTGTATACACATATACATGTACTGGTTTCAAGGAAGGCATTTCTGTTTTAGAGCCCTAGGTGTTCTCATGTCTCTCCACACCTGTGCCTTCCGCTGCAACCATTCTCAGTAGCTTAGTAACAGACATCTCTTTGTATTTTTACACACATTTTGAAGATCAACTGATGGTCTTTACCTTAAAAGTTTCATTTGGCAGGTCCTTTATATCAGGACTATGATTTTCCTTATTGAAATCATTTTGCTGCCAACCTTTTTAGTACAGATATGTTGAGAAAGCATCAAATTACAGATATTGATATTGATCTAGGTTATTTTATTTTTATATATAGTGTGCGGAGTCTGTGCGTGGCTTGCTGGATGATGAGAACAGTAATAAAAAATATGCTCTACAGTAGGAAAGTGATCCTCTGCATTCACACATCAGCCTAATAAATCAGAGAAGCAATTGGCAGGAGAGCTATGAATAGAAAGAAACCCATGGCACATACAGTAGAGCATTATACTGCTTGAAAAAGCTGCAAATATATTTATTGCCCATTCAAAATGCCATACTACCTATGTCAAATGGCACTGTCTTTCAGTGCATTACCCTTCCTTCCCTACCACCCAACATTTTCAAATACGAAAGATAAAGCTTTTGCAAATGTTTTGATACAACTACAACATGCTTTCCTCAGACCAGTGGAGAGAGGAACAGTACAGTGCGATGTTCCTCCTGTATCTGCTGCATACCACAGAAAGTAGGAAAAGGCATTCACCTTGCACACATAATACTGCTTTTTTTGCTCTTCTCCTAACTGCATGAAAAGCATTATTACCAGATATTCACATCTGAATTTTTTGGCTTATCAAATTTATTGGCTGAAATTCTCTCCTAGGTGCTTATTCTGACTACCCAGAGCTGAAAAAGATAGAAACCTTTAGCCAATATTCCCATCTCCAGTGAGGCAGGCACTGTAGGAGTGAGTGCTAAACCCAGATAAACCGGAGGTCTAGACAGGCTCTTGCTCAAGCCCTCACTCACACCCTTCAGCCTGCAAGAAGACCAGAGCCAGGACCCTAAACAGCAGCAGAACAGGGGTCAAATTCTGCATCCCAAAGATGTTTGTGAACACTGCTAATAGTTTTCACTGTAGTGAATAAATAGCATAGTCCAAAGAGCAAAGTTGCAATTATCCATATGAAACACGGACATTCACTAACTACTACGAAAAACATATATAAAATTTTGACTCACTTTACATAATTGTCGCTGACTATTACTATCATAGAAAAAAACTCGGAGAGAAACTTCTTGGAAGAGTGGGGAAAATACTGTCCTTTTGGTTATTCCCTGGAGAGGGAATAACTGGACAGTGGGAGGGGAGAAACATGAAAGCAGTGTAAAGCAGTGTTGAGATGAAAATACCAATACACATTCTCAATATTAAGCCCATGGTTTCGTAAAATAATGTTTTAAGTCACCTTGAAAATTTGTTTGATTCAGTCTCTTCTCAAGATGAGAAAGGACGGTACGGTATGTTACAAAACAACTGAAAACAGGAAGGCAAGAAAAATGTCTAATTTTTGCTTATCTAGCATTAACTCAAAAAACCCCAACCACAACTAGACGTTGCATTACATTTATGAAATAATTCACTCTTAGTAACTTCTTTTAAAAATCATGACACTTTACATGACTGAGGCTTTTTTCCAAGAGAAATAATTTTGAAATGTGAATGCCATAAACCCAAAGCATTCATCAAGATCCTTAGCAGAGCAGAGGATTAGAAGACAAGAACTGGCCCCAGCAATCTGCCACTGCTTTGGTGTGCAATCTTCAGTTAACATCCCAACTTAACATCCTAAATCTTCCCTTCCCCCTTATAAGCAAGTGTTACTCCTGTGGGGCTTGTCATTAATTCATTTATTGAACAACTGGAACATTTTCCTAATCTTAAATCAAGTGAAATATATGCCAGGTACACAGTAAATCATTATTATAATTCGAGCACAGTATCTTGATGATGAAATCAAGAATAACCGTGGTTAAATGATCCGAGAGGGATCTCAGAGCATAAAATGCCACTTCTGTGCTACAGAAAGCACATATTATGGGGACACAGCACTCAGTGACACTCATTAATACTCAATCAGTGTAAAGACTGTGCACAAAACGGAGATGCACCCTCTCATCAGAAGAGATAAATATCATAAAATGGTATTGTAGAAGTAAGATGGCAAAACACAGAAATGCATTCAGAAATGCTTTTTGAAAGCAAGACTGTCAGTATAAGATACAATTATCAGATAGAAGGTACACTTTTATGCTTTTTTCCTATGAAAAAGTGAAAAGGCCTACCACTTTATCCATTTTTCTGGAATTTATTAGTAAAGTAAAGACAATATATTAGCAAGAAAAAAATAGAGTGATACACTTTCATAAATATTATTTAGTAACTCAGTGTTGGTCTCTAGACTGAGAAACATAATTAAAATATTTTACGTGAAGGGAATGAAACTGGGTTTGTACTAGCATTCTAATTAAGACCACTCAGATTTAGGTGGTCTTAACGGTGTTAACACAGTCTGTTGTGTCAAGACCAATGCAGACATTTCTGCCTCACCTGTTTTAGTTAACATTAAAGAGGAAGAATGTCCAGCCACAGGTTTGTACCATATGCAATGAATCAGTGCTTCTTTGATTCACACAATTCAAACTGAAAGGGGAGAGAGCATCATGGAGATGGCATAAAGGGACGTCCAGAGCAGACGTATGAGACATTTCAAGCTGGCACTGTAGTTACTGAAATGCTGTCATAATAACTCTCTTGTACACCTATCAGTAGAGAAGAGCTTGAAGCACAGATATCATTGCTTTAGTCAGAAGAAACAAACCATTTATATCTGCCTGCCTTAACAGAGAAAGAGAACTCAAGCTACTGACTGCTGGAATGAATAGAATGGAAGGGAGCAGAGTGATCACGAGGGGTTACACAGGTCAGAAGACATGATCAAAAAAAAAAAAAAANAAATCAAAACCAAGCAGCAATAGTAGAAAACAAGAGTAGCTAAAAAAAAAAAATTCTGTGGAAAGAAGGTGGGACAAGCCATAGTTAGTGTATCCAAGTGATGGGATTTTGATCACGGGAGAAAAAAAGGGCATCATATCTATTTCAAACAAAAAGAGGATTCAACTTTCAGCCATCCCAGGTATTTTAGAAATCTTCCAACAGGACAGGAGAAAAGGTATCTTCAGCCCCTAAATCCCACTTCAAATTAGTAGGACTGCAGGAATGCCAAAAGGTGCAGGAATGCCAGGCAAACTGCCTGCCCATACAAAGTGGTGGAATAGGAAATTCCTTGTTTTGCTGTGGTGAATTAATTCCTTGGTTTGCTTTCCTTGTGTGTGTGGCTTTTGCTCTCCTTATTAAACTGTCTTTAGCTCATCTCTTGAGTTTTTACACTTTTACTCTTCCGCTTTTCTCCTCCATCCCACTGCGGGGAAGTGAGCGAGTGGCTGCGTGGGGTTTAGCTGCTGGTTGGGGTCAAACCACGACAGAGGAACAGCCCTCACAAATGTTTTCCACCTGAAGCCACGTAGGAGTTGATATTGACAGGTTGTTGCCAACTTATCACCCTTAAGAAGAATAAAAGGAAATAATCAAAGAAGAATAAAATTAACATCCCCAAAGTGCCCATCGTCATGCAGGGCTGAAAATGGGCCACGGGCTTGAAACTTAGTCAAGCGCTTTCAGTATGAGCCCTTTTTATTTCAAGTACATTCACGTGTAGAGCTTTTACTTAACATGTTCATCATTTGTGACACCCTCACATATTTACCCCTTTCTCTTCTCTGTGTGACGATAATGAAACGTAAATACGTGATTTTTTTTGTGTGTGTCACAGCATGATAGGAGTGTTTTTGAGTCATGGGTATGCTAGAGAAAGCTACAACAATGGATACTCAAATTGATCAAGTTAATTGTTCTTGTCACAGTTTGGTTTTGTAATTATCAACCTCCCAGTTGACCAAGTGTCATTCAGTATTTTCAGGTCAGTTATTTTACACTTTGAAGTTACACAATAATTACTATAACAGTGTAGCTTCTTGTGGTTGAAATACATTCTTTAAGTATGACTACGAGTTCAAAAGCTCTTTGGAAAACTAACATTAAAATATCAATAAATTTTGAGGTGGAATGAAAAATGGCACTCCCCATGCTAAAGAACAAACGCCTTGAATGTAGTGGGATAAGAAGTAATCATAAATCTATTTGTATGCCTTGTCTCCCTTGTCTTACTGTGAAGAGTGAGACTCCCTGGTGTTGTTGATGGTTCTGCGTGGAAGTTACACCTAACTTTCTTTCAGCGTAAAATCATATCCTTGAATGACAAGATGCTAAGAGTGGAAAGCCTTGTTGCAGAAAATATTTCAACAATGTAAACTAAGGCAAATCAAAGGACCATTTCCAAAAATACTTTGAGAGTAAAGTATAAAAAACACCAAGCAAACAGCATTTTGTCTTTGAATGTTTGACAGCATATAACCCATCAATAAAAACTCCCAACCTTTACTGCAAAACAATGCAGCATCTGTTGATTTGACTTCTTAGAAAACAGACTAGAGATCAGTAAGAACCTGAAAGGTAAGTCTTGTCAAATCTTCATCAGTGAGGCTTTAGAAAATTTAAAAAAAACTTCTTACATAAAGACTGCTTCTGGGTATGCCACTGGGTGCTGCTTTACTTCATTTGAGTCATTTCTACCAGTAAAAACTACGCAGAAAGTGTACTGAAAATGGACTGCTTGACATCTGCCTGCAGAGGTGAATACAGCTGCCCAGGGTGATGGGGGCACAGACCTAAACTGTACTGCAGTAATCTAAACACAGGTAAGCAAAAGCATGAACATCTTAGCGTTCATTTTAGGAATCAGGTACAGGCAAGCACCTTTTCATATAAAAAAATCATCGTTACAATAGGAAATTCCTTGTGAAGCCATTGATTTCTCAAATTGTGAAATTCTACCCATAGAGTTGTTTTAACATATGAAAATTATGGTTATCAAAGTACTAACAAAATGTTTATAACCAAACAGGGAAGTATAATTTCTCCAAAAGTATGCAGGTGTTGTCTGCACTAAAATGCACTCTCAACAAATGCTGTGGAGTCTCTCTGCAATTACTCCATTACTTTTCAGTATCACCTGTGAGATACTTCCTTCATTTAAATTAAATACTATGTCTATATCTTCTTGCATGCAGGGATTAAAGGAGTTCTCACAATGTCTTTAATGGAAAACTGACAGTATCATCAGTGTACAAGCCAAATTCCAGCCTCTAACTGAAGTGACTTTAGAGGTAAAAGGAGAAGAGCAAGGCTATGTCTGGGAAAGTGAATCCAGAACCATAATTCTTCTTCAAACACATAGGGAAAAAAAGAACATAAAGTCATTTGGGTTAGAAAAGACCTCTAAGATCATCGAGTCCAACCATTAACCCAGCACTGCCAAGTCCATCACTGAACTATGTCCCCTGAGTGCCACATCTACATGAGCAGTCCCTTCACAGCTTTGTTGCCCTTCTCTGGACACACTCCAGCACCTCGACGTCCTCCTTGCAGTGAGGGGCCCAGAACTGGACACAGGATTCAAAGTGTGGCCTCACCAGTGCCAGGTACAGGAGGACAATCCCTGCCCTGGTCCTGCTGGCCACACTGTTGCTGATACAGGCCAGGATGCCCTTGGCCTTCTTGGCCACCTGGACACCCACTGGCTCATGTTCAGCTGGCTGTCGACCAGCACCAGGTAAACGGGTCCTTTCCTGCTGGGAAGGAATGCATTGCAGCATTCCAACTCTCTTCCCCAAGCCCTCAGCATGGTAAGATATTCTGTTTTCTCTGACTATCCTCATGGAAACAGAGGGGAATCTTGCAGAACACTGAAGAAATCAAACCAAGATATCCTCTGAGGATGATGTGAGCACTTCCAATCCCCCTTCTGGATCCTTCAAATATGAAGATTTCTGTGAGTCAGCCTGTCTAAAGGCAACATGACGGACTGTTCCTCCATCACCCCATACTAAGTACAAGCATTCCCTGGGAGAAAACCATGCTAAAAACAGGCATGCATGTATCCTCGACCATCTAGCAGTGCAATGGATGACACCGAAGTTACTACAACACTGCAACTATGTGTATGACAAAGAAGATAAAAAGAGGCTAATGGAGTTTATGTCCACTGCCTGACACGTGAACGAGCAGGGTACTGTGCTGAAAGGGCGCTGGGCGCACTCTAAAGAACTCACAGAAGAAGATATAGAAACACCTTTAGTTTAATGACAAAATGAATGTGAATGATGGGCTTCAGCGAGCTGGGAAAAGAGATGCTTTCAGCGTGCAGTCACTCAGTTTTTAGAACTCCATGTGATAGTGTCTGGACTGATACTTTTCTTCTGAAGGGAGTCTATGGAAATGCTCTCCAAGATAAAGAGGATACTGTCCAATTCAGCAATATTTATTAAGGATGCAAGGGAAGGCTTCAGGCAGGACAATTCAGCAGTTGCAGTTTTTATTTGGCATCTTTGAACTATTTTCCTGAGAGGAGAATCTCAAGTGGTGTGACTTTGCTGGCAAAAATTAATTTTCTAGCTTGAGGAAGGGAATCATTGGTGCCAAAACCTCTGGGTAACCTGTTACACCTTTGCAGCTGATGGCAGGCTGCCATCTTCCATGAGAGCAAAACGGTGTCGGCGTGTGAAACTGCACAATTCAATCCTTTTATTTGGTGACCTCATACAAAGGAGGAAAATGTCATTATAGGAAGAAAAAAATGCTGTGGAAGAATGAATCCTGTGTTTAATAGAATGTGCTCTTTTAAAGAAATGTTCTCTGCTGAGTATTTTAAAATGCTTCTCTTTTCCTATATCCCCTGTCTGTTCCTTCTTGGCATCCAGGAGCAGCTACTCTGGCTCCGCTCACAATCTCGCCATTGTTGGTGCAAGAGCCCTCTCCTGAGGAGAAAATGCCATCTGAAAGGGTCTTCTTGTGCTCTTCTGCCTGATCAGCTTTTCAAATATCTGATCAAAACTTTTCCCCTCCTTCTCTTTTGCCTTTTAGTTGCATTCTTCACTGTCATCAGTGAAAGAATAATTTATATAAGGAATTACTGAAGTATTCCGGGATTCGGAATTTTGGAATTATTATGCCTAGCCGTAACGGGCTGCCAGTAATTTTTACAGTCTTTGGACTTCTGCCTCTCTATGTCCCCTTCTACATATGTGAGACCTCCAGCGATGACTGGTCACTATTCAAAAGGAGATGAAAAATCTAACTATCAAACATCAGCAAAAACAATCCAATTTCTTCAATTCCACTCTAATGTCTGTTGCACCACATCAGCACCCAGCACAGGGAATAAAGGTAGAGAATGAGAAGCACTACGGAGAGCATGTATAGCACCTGCCTTGCAGTCAGCAAGACTTAAAGAGACTCAGGAGGAGCATTAGTGAAAAACTTTCAGATTAGAGCAGCAGTTACAATCGTACTTTGAAATAAAGACTAGCACTGAATGGCTCTGAGCAGCATAGAAGTGGCAGCACCTGCAAGAAATAACACCCCATCTTTACCAATGGCCAGTGTTTACTGCATTTGCCTATTGCTGTTCTGCTGTGATCAGGGCTGGAAGGGGAAAAATACAAATTCTTCCAGTAATCTAAAACCTAATTCACTCCAGAAGTTGGGGTTTTTTTGTGGAAAAGTAAATTACTTCTGACACCTTAGCACCCAGCCCGGGACATCTTCACATAAACAGTTACCAGCTTTGTTTGAAAGTACTTTAAGACAGAGAAGGGGATTTGCAGACCCCATTGCTACGCGAGACTGAGCAGGACATTTACGCTGATGCAGCAATCAAGGTGCATTTCCAGTGACATCATCCAATCCATAAGCACATCTGTGATCAGCGTGCTTTAGAAAAAACACCTACCTTAAAGAACATGGTCATGAAGGGAAAAATAGCTCTAGGTTCCCTGGCCATGCGTCAGAAATTTCTGACTATCTTTTTCTCAGTTGTTTTCTGAAGAGCATTTCCACTTCCTTTTCTTGTAGGGGAGGGTTCAGAGGAAGCAAGGGGTAGCGTTCCTCACTTCAGCCACAGAAATCAAAATATTTTAGACGATAAAAACATAATGGTAAAACCGTAAAAGATACTAGGAATCTCAGAAATGCATATTGTCACAGTTGCTATTTTTTATTTCTGTCTAAAGTTGAGGTGACACTGCTCCATAAAAGGAACGTAAGGAAGGCCTTTTTCCTACACCAAATACATGAGGAGAAATTTTATACGTATCCCACTAATTTATGAGAGTAGGACAAGTTTGCCACTACACAAAAACAAAACTGGAAGACTGAAAGAATGGTCAGGTTCAGAGGACAGATCATTAATCATCTTTTTGTGTAGGCGATAGCAGTATAAATCACGCTTTAAAGAATAATAAAAAAGTATTTCAGAATAGTTATTTCCAGAAACTCTGGATGAAATAGCCATTAATTGCAGTGTGACAATTCAATGCTCAGTAGTGGTAAAGGTAAGAGAACTTTCTTCTCCTGTCAGATAACTCCAGAGTTGAAACTTTAACAACTGCATTACATTTCAAAATCAATAAAACCAGGTAAATAAACGAAACTGTTGCATAATATTATTCTTTCTGTGCATGCATGTTCAAGTGTACATTAAAGATTAACACTTAACAAATTATTCAGTGAATTCAATTTGCTTTTTCCTCAGTGCCTGCCAGGCACACAAAATAGCAGCAGAATTCTTTACTTACAGGTACCTGTGTTTGTCCTTTCTCTAGGATTTGAAAGACCACCAAGACAGTTTCTTCTGTTTAGCCCAAGACCTTTGCTAGGTATTTTGTCAAAGAGCAGTTTTCTCTGCTTCAAAAGAATTTTTTGGATTTTTTTTTGCTCTGTAATCTCAATGAGAGATTGCAAGGAAAATATGATATATCCTGGTGCTTTTCTCCTTGTGTCAGAGCTGGCAGGATTCCCTGCAACCACACGCAGCAAGACTGGAATGCTGCTACCCACGAAGAAGAAATTAGATATTAAATGTGGTCATTCTCAGACAGAGGAGAACTGGCCACAACACACAACTACAACGCAAATACTTCGCAGAAAAGAGAATTTTTATGTCCGTTTCTGTTATTTCGGTGTTCAACTCATAATTCAGACACATCCTCAACAGTTATGGAAGTTGTCCCAGGCAGGTTTAACAGGACCACCCAAGTTCCTCTGGCTGGGTATAAACCTAGGAAGAATCAGGGATATCTGTTGGGATATCCCCTTATCAATGGGATTTTGAACTCTCACACAAAAGGTTCCTCAAGAAACTGTGATTCAGTGGAAGCTCAAGCAGGCCCTAGGCACACTACTGAGCCATTTGAGTAGACCCTGATACCAGCAAACAAACACAGAAACTGTTTGAAGTGCTCTGCTGAGTCATGATCTAAACACAACAGGACTTATGATAAAAAATATAGGTCGGTACATAGATACAGATAGAGATAAAATGGTTTGGTAACGTTGGGTGCTTTAGCCTGAAAAGCTCCCAAAAACATTTGAAAAGCACACAATACATCGCATTATTTTGTCGTCTTACAAAAATCCAAAGTACCAGAAGTTTGAAAGCATATTCTCAGATGAACTGCTTTAAGAAAGATATTTTGGTTTGTTTCCATGGCAGTTTATGTATTATGTAGTGAGCAGTATATGAAAGTCCTGCATAACAACAAATGAAGTGGGGGAATCCTTGTTTTATCTGCTGTCCTTTCTCACAGAAGCTCAGAACGCTGCCTAGTGCTCTCCTGTTTTATTTACTTACCTTCACCCTTCCAGCTCATCAGCCTGAAGCTTACAAAGGCTGATGTCCTGCTGGGATGGGTGATATCAGCAGTGATCAGACACCTTTTTTCCTAAATGGTTAGCAACAGAAATTAAACCATCTGCTTCCCTCAAATGGGACAGCTACTTGAGGGCTCTCAATCTATGGCTAACAGGAGGCAGCAGAGATTGTGCAATGACTAAATTGCTCTAATAATTTAACTGCCTTTCTCAGAGATGAATCAATTCTTTTACTGAAAAACTAATTGCTGATTAAGGATAAGAGTCGAGAGAGAGCGCGCAGTTAAAATTTTCAGTGATACCTGTACCAGGATTCTCTTCTCCAGTGCACAAACATTTCTCACTTTAACATTAATATAAATATTTTTTATTACTATTTCTAAGATGTTTGAGGCGATGTATGCAACCAGTGCAGTTCTGCCAATGCCGGCAGACCACGCGCTTACTTACATGGAATTTCCTCAGCAAGAAAAAGCCTGGAAGGGAAAGCTCTACAGTGGGATAGATCCACGGAGTGGTTTGTGCTGAGGGTGAAGAAGATGAAGCACTACCAAGCCAGTGTCACTGCACAGTTCTGACAAATAAGCAATAGCAGATCTCGATCTAAGTTTACCTTTACATGCCAGGCTAAAAGGTGCCAGTACAGGCACAGATTTATGTGTGCACCACATGTCCCTGATTAGCAGTGTCTCTGAGAGGGCCAGGGGAAGCAGCTGGGGCTGGTAACAGCTTCACTCATTCAATTTTAATTGACTGCTGTGTGTTTGTCAGATCCCTCAGAGCTGCCTTCCTTCTGTTTAACTTGTGCCAAAAGCCGTGCCGGTCCCATTAACCACAGGGAACAAACAAGCAAGAACTACCTGTCAGCCACAGGTACAGAAGAAGCTCCCTATTGATGTCTGAATCACATTTTAGATACAATCTGCACTGAATTCCAAGATCATAGACCAATGAGCACCATTCAAGCTGCAAACCCAGTGAAATGAAACCTATTCACACAATTATGCACTAAAGGAGGCTTTGATTTAGAACCTTTTTGCTTAATTTTCATATTCTGTGTTTGTATTTAGTGTCTAGATGCCTGTTGAAGAACCCTAAGGAAATGCCCATATGTTTCAGTGAGACCAAGACGACACCACTAACTGATTACTGAACAACTATGATACAGTGTTTAAATGGTATGCAATCAATCAAAACATTCCAAAGAAAACAAAACAATGAGTTACAACAATAGTTTATGCTTTTTTTACATTTTTTAACAGTAACAAATGACTTAAGTGAAAGCTCTAGTAAAATGGGTCCAGGCATATATCCATGATGTCTCTTGTAAGTCTTTTTGAAGCACACATAAATAATCGTTGATGATAAATAGCAGACAGCAACACTGCTGAAAAAAGGGTTCATAAAACTTACCTCTGCTTTTATTTTATTGTCTCCGAAACAGAGGTGTTGTAAGTAGGCTGCAGCATTCGACTGTACTGAGGGAAATTGATGCTGTAACATCTGTATAACTTCTGGAAGCTCTGGATCCCGCCATCCAAACTCTCTGTGTGAAAGCAAATACAACAGATTCATCAAAAATTCTGCTATTAGCGCATAAATGTGGCAACAGTTAGGTCAACAAAGAAGACAGAAATGTCTAAATAAAATCTTTTTTTCTTCCATTATTATGAAAGCAAACATTAAAACGAAATATGAAGCTATTTTTCATTTTAAACTGTACTTCTCTGGAGAAAGAATTATACAAAGTATAACTAGAAGAAGTAACTTTGTGGAATTAGTTCTCTAACTGATAAACTTTCCTAAATAAAAAAGGCTATATGAAATCTTAATATAAGAAAATCAAGAAAATACATGCTGATATCACAACGAATGGTTTGCTATGAAATGCTAATTTGTGAAAAAGTCCTTTTTACTTATTGCTATCTCTATGTAATACCAATCACTATCTTATATAGAAAGCAATGACCAATTTTGTCCTTTGTTTGGTTTTTTTTTTTTCAGATACAGTCAATGTAAAACTCTTACACATTTCAGGCCCTACTCGAGCACTCAGTCTTTGCACTTTACTTCACTCCTACAAAACATGAAACGTCTTCAGCATCACACAAAAGAACTGATTTCAAGTATGTTGAACAAGTCCCAGCAGGTATTCTGCAGCTTCCAGACCTGAACTTAAAATCAATCTGTCACTTCAGGTGAATTTTTCCACTCTTGTGTTTAACGGTAAAATCATTCATGGAAACGGCTTTGGACTTTGTGTCCCAAAAACCAGAGATACATGCAACCACTGTGCATGATATACTTAGATATCACCTGCCTTTTTCCCAAGAGCTTATTTTTTGTGCCATATAAATATTTTGACCATCTTCTGTCTAGTGGTACATGTTTAAGCTAACGGAGGGAAATTAGGAAAAAGAGGTAACTTGTAAAAGAGTTCTCTCTTGCAGTTACCATCATCACCTGGGACCTCATTGCCAAAAATAACCCTGGCAGACCTGTTGCAGAGCTCAGCTATAATATTTGGAAAAAATAATCTGATCATCAGTCTCCTTCCTAAATTATAGGGATTTTTCTGCACTGAAGCCAAGTATAGGTCACTAGGGGAATTCATGGCATCTCTGCAATCTGTCCCAAGCACTCTTTAAATACAACAGCTCTCCACGACATTTCAGGGCAGGAAGACTCATTTTACAATAATAACGAATTGCTACAGAACAGAGGGGCTGTCCGTTCTCTTCTCATACATGACACTTCCCAGATTGAGAGTTGTCATTACAGTTGTATCCTTATGGAGATTCAGAATATGAATAGGAGATGTAAAAAATACATTCAGAATTTCATTGGTTATTTCTCTTCTGACACAACGTAAGTTAACTCATGAATATTAGAATTCACGTTAAACATTTAATATAAAGAAATCATAAAGATGTAGTAATAAATCGCATAGGAACTATTCCAATGAATTTTTAGACTACATACATAGACTGTTGGAAGCCTCTACAAGAGACATCTGCATAAAAAGATTTTAACATTTCATATTTTGAAAAGTCAGAGAACGTTGTAAAAGGTATCAGGAAAGGCTAGAAACTTCAGTAGCTGAAGATTGAAAACATCACATTTCCAGCTTACCATGACTCTGTTAATAGGGGAAAAGGAAGGGATTCATTGGTCAAGCACACTTTTTTAAATGTTTAAATTGCCAGAGGTAATAGAAACAAGTTATCTGACAGGTTAGCTTCCTCTTGCACTTGCTTTCTTCCAGTTATCAATGTTAACACTTCCTAACAGATTCTTCAAACCTATTAGACCTGCATTCTATACAAATGGCTCTAAACAAACCAAAGACACATTCCAGTTTTTTTTTTTTTAAATAAATATAAGAAATGAAGGCAAAATCCAATAACCTTACTGAGGACAAATGAATTCTCCTACTTCCACTTCTAATTTATTCTCATTTTCAATCCTTGATGCCAAGTGCAGGTGTTGGTATTTTGGAGAGGATACAAAATATGAGAAGAAAACAGCTTGTATGACAAGAGAACAAGGGGGAATGTTTGAAACGAGTTGTTTTACAGCAAATAACCACATGTCGAAGTGTGGGAACTCCTACCAACAAATCCTCTCCAAAAGGAAATTTCCTCCTTCTCAACACGTGTACTACTTAATCCAACAAAAAAACAAACCAACCAAAAACCACCTAAACAAAAGGCCCATTATGTGCAGTAGTACATTACGGGCTCTAACTACCAGCTCAGGTTCTTCTTCCTCATGTCCTGGAATCCAGAACAGAACAGGCAATGAGGGGGGAAAAGGAAAAAGGTCCCTTCACCAAAGGAACAGTTAATTGCTCTGAGCGACCTGCAGTCTTACGTACTTACGTACGAAAACAAGGCTCTCCCTACTTTTACCCTCTGATCTCCCAAAAACATCAGCGTACGAGTGAGATATGAATACTTGTTGCAAATGGATGTGTGCACGCTGGATGTAAGTAGAAAATCAGTTCAGAAAAGAAACCCTTAGCAATGAATACTGAGTTTGTTATGTAACCAGTTTTTGGAGAGAAAATGAACAAAGCAGGAAAAAAGTTTAAAAATTTAGCCCTAGTATGCACTGTCATTTTAAGCAGATGGTCTCTAAGATGATTGTATTTTTAGTAGTTTCTAAATGAAATACGGTAGCTATAGAAAACAAACAAAAACTTCTGTCAACAGTTAGGGCTGCTTGAATAATTGTGATAATTTTAGCAGCCTTCAGGGCAAGAAAGACTGGTTTCTAGGGGTTTAAATTTTTCATTTGTTTTATATAAGTCTTTTATAGGTGGGAAAAAAGTGAGAATGAGAAAGAGGATTTTTTTCAATAACAGCAAGTTTGTGGCTCTATTAACTTTTATTTTAAAATTTTAATTTTTTTTTTTTTTTTTTTTTTTTTTATTTTTTTTTTAATTTAGCTTAATTATGAAAAGTTGAAAAGGCTACTTAATGAAGTCACGTGGCAGAGGCCTGGAGAAGGAGAGGACTGGTATTCCTTAAAGACAAAGGCACAAAATGTAACTGGAATATTTTGCATAGTTGTGGGGGAACATCCAGGCCATGCCTCCAAATATACACACCTAAATGACAAAAAAGATGTATTAAAATAGAAAGCCAAACAAAAAGTAAGAGAAAACAACTAGCAGGAGAGAGCTGGAACTAATGATTTTTTACTGCCTACCAACAAAAAGTAGTAGGGTCGGTATTTGACAGAGATAAGTGTTGGATTAAAGGAAAGTAAAAGGATAATGAAAATCCAATCTACCTTGATTTCTGTGAAACATCTGATATTGTGCCACATGCAAATTAGCAAAACTTGCAACATATGAGGATCTAATCCTTAGTAAATAAAGTAGAATTAAGCAAAATTTGAAATCATAGTGAACATCCTAAACAAACACTAGCTAAGCCTGTGTCCCTTATTAAAACATCTCCGTGCTTACAAAATCTGAGTGAGACAATCCACACAGATGGTGAAACAAGCCAGAAGGCTGGAGTAAATCTGAGGAGGTGCGTGGCATTTTGAGAATGCTAACAAAGTCTCTGTGTGGTTATCCAAAAATGAAGAGTAAGGTAGTAGCTGTACATGCAAGATCTTTCACTAATTTTCCACTTGCCTATGATTTCCTTGGAATATGAACACTAATCTGTTCAGGTCAGCTAAAGGCTTCTGGTGGCAGTGTGAGTTTTCCCACAAGAGAATCCCAGCTGTGCAAGAACTTCACGGTTTGTCTGGAAAGCAGCATTTGCCACGAACTTCAAATATTTTGGCAGGTTGTAAAAGTGCATTTTTTTTTCTAGGAAGCATCCTCATCTGAGGAGACTGACCAGAACACACCAAGGTGTTCCAACCTTCTTTCTTTGACGGAAACTGTGCTCTAGGATTGTAGGATTGATCTCATTTTGAATCCTGCAGAAGGTTTTAGCTAGAAGTGGTGACTAAGGCAGATGCTCCATGGTTTACAGCAGACTACTGCTCCAGGAGTGGAAGAGGACCCAAAGGGGAACAATAAGCTAGATGTAAACTGGCAATATATGTGCCTAGAGTTATCACAAAAGGCTACATCTTATTATGAACAGCTGAAGAGAATCAACAAGGAGCTGTACATGAGACACAGCAACTCTGACACAGAAGCAATAGCACCCAGAAAACCAGGCTGACTCGGGTACTGCAAGTAATGCACTGGAAACAGATCCTGCTCCTGCTATCGTATCACATACACGTGGCAGCAAGCAAAAGAGATGCAGACTCAAAAGAGATTGTAACTGAGTGCATTGGCTCTGTGGGTTCACTGAGAGGTGCTGCTGAACACTGAGGAAGTACTGCACCTGAACATTTGCTTTAATTATGCCAGAATTTTCTTCTTCAGCCACTGAAAATGCTGATGGCACACAGAAAAGCAAACCCAAAAATCCTGTTACATATATAACTGCACTGATTTTAAAAAGGCTACTAAATGAGGTTTTAAAACGCAGGTCTCCAGCTGGTAACTAAGGATACTGATTGCTTCTACAAAGCACTGGAGAAGCAGGTGTTATGGCTCTGTCTACTCTCCAGCCATTGGTCACACTGAATCTCACGAGAGCTTGGGTTCTTATTTCTGATTTACATTATTAGAGCAGAACATTCACATCTGATCAGGCAGTTGGCACAGGCAAGCACTGACACCCAGAGCTATTCCTGTCTCCACAGCATTCCCCAAAGGCAGTGCTGTGAAGACGCCCGCTATAAAGAACCATATGCTTGACAAAGACTGAACCACCACCAAGCATTTATCAAAGAAAGAGAATGCACATTTCTTTATTACAAGACTGTTTCAACCAAACCCGTCTGTGTGCTCCTGGCTGTCTTAATATGCATGTGAAACAGCCTTAAACTGGTGGAGGGAAGGTTTTCATATATTAAGTGGTGCTCAAAGGCAATTCAATCCGAGCAAAGGATATTTCCTCCATTTTTACCTCATATACATTGTGGCACTGCTAATGCCAGTCTAAAAGACTTTCTGCTGAATTTATGCCTACAGAAATAGACCCTTCTGTTTGCTTCCTCCCTCAATTCAATAAATAAAATCTGAAAATCTCTTTTCCCTCATTTCTGAAAGGAGAGCTGTGAAAATGGTTTTCTGGTAGTACTAAAAGAAAACAAACTACATGTAGCTCAGGATCAAACACAAGGAGAACTAATCAAAAGCCAAGAGAAGATCAAAGAACTAGCTCCTGTGTTTAAAGGGAGAAATTAACTTCTATTAAAATATTTGGAAGGCAATATACCAATACTACAAGAATCTCTCTCTAAGGACTTTTCTTCGTACATTTAAAAAGAGCAAAGATAAGATGTTGAACCGAACTAGAAAAAGAAATCAAGAATACTTAATCCACAGACAAGAAATGTGATATAAGGAGGAAGAAGCCATCTAACAGCTCATTTCCTTACTTTGTGATTCTCTGACAGTCGGTCAAACACAAAAGAACACAGACTTATTACACTTAATTTATTGTGAGTTAAATTTGAAGTGCTTCCTTTAAGTACTTTCTCTTTTTCAAACATACTTCTCCATACACACACGCACACATATGCAGAGATTGCCAGCCCGCTCTAAATGATCTCCTACAGTTTAAGAGGAGGCAGAACTACTATATTTGCTTTGAAAATGGAACACATGAATACTGGGTAACTTCAGCACCAATTTTAGGAAATAAAACAGATGTCAATCTCCATTCCACTCACCTTGGAAAACCCTCAAAACCCTTCAGCATACTCACTTCTCCAGTCAAACTTGGTCAAAGGAGCGCACAATAACAAGCAATTGATCATCACCCTCGGTGACCCACGGTGACGTGAACAACATACACCCACAAGATGTAGTAACAGCCCATTTGGGCCTAATGCAAACCCCTTAGGACAGAAATGAGCCCTTATCAACAGACAGCATCCTGCACTTCTCTTTTTGTCCTTTCAAATTAGATAAACCAAACCCAGACTACTGGAAAAGTAAGGAACAAAATAATCTGACATAGTTTAGTCTAAATTTGGAAGCACCAGAAGGACGACAAAGAAAAGGCACTGAAGATGTATCTTCCAGGAATAAAAATTTTAAGTTCTTATGAAACAAAGAAATACGTTATTGTTTATTCCAACCTGAAAACTGTAGCCTGTGTGGGGTGCTCCCTAAGGCTGATGCGCAGGTATCCACCATCCCACAGAGTAGATGTAAACATCTCACCAAACCTGTGGTTCCAGAATGCTGCAAATCTTCACCATTTTTTTCTTCCTCTGAAGAGGTTCTTTACACTTTCTGAAAAGCTGCTGTTGTTAGAGCTTTTCAAATTTAACACAACTGCACGTAAAACAGCTGTAAAAGTATTTGGCACTCCTGCCAAAAACCTGGATGTTGCTCTTGGGTTATGACATTTTCCTCGGTTTATGCTTCCATGTGGCCTAAACTAAAAGTGCTATGCAGTAGTGCTTACACAGATATAGCACAATGTGGTTTCTACAATGTATTTGTGTCTGCTAATGAGGTGCAGAGAAGGATGTGATGCATCAGATGCACAGGATTTTTGTCCAGCTCTGCCAAGAAGCGACGGAGACGCTCAGAATGTCCCAGGTCTTTTAACACAACCATAAACCTGGGGTCTCAGGGTTAATCCAGTACTTCAAAAAATTACATCTTGAATATAGCAAAGGGCTAAAACTGACTTGTACAATGGCAAATATACCCTCCCACAGTTCTGCCTTCGTATCCTTTACATTTTCTCTGGTAAGGCATCACTATTCTGTTATTTAGATTTTAGAATAAAAAACCCCTAAGTGGCGAGCATGTGAAGAGGCAAGATGTTACTTCAACATAACAAAAATGGCCTGGAGCTGAACCGTCTTTAGATTTTGTGAGCATTTTATTTGAGAGGAAAAGATTTTAACGATGATAGAGTTGAGTAAAGATTATCTAATGACCCTGGACCATGTGTTATTATTGACAGCTCCAGGTTACTGCCTTCAATAGACCATGATTATATTCAGAGGTATAAGAATTATCTGCTTAAGGTTACCCTCATTTACAAATGCCTTTTTAATTAAAATATTTTTAGGAACCTTTATGAAATATTTTTCACTCTATATTGGTACCGATCTATATATATTTAATTCTCTCACACCCTCTGACAGAGCTTGCATTTCTTACTATTATGAAAGCCGCTGCCTGTATTGTGAGGTAGCCATACCCTTGGTACCGGGTACAATGTTATCTCTCCTCTAGACTGTGTCTTTGGAGCAGGGACTTCAGTGCTTTAGACTCTCTCTAACTTTGCCATTTGTATTATCTGGTTTGTTTAGTCTGTTTGTTTTAGTTAGAAAGCGTTATTTGTCTTTTGGGGCTGTTGAGCTGAAAGTCTTGAAAAACGTGTTTTATCTGTTCCTCTGCAGGTATTTGCACATACAGGGACTGCCTCTGCAAAAGCAAGTAAGAGGCAAATTAGGTAAGCTATCAAGATATCTTTAAGCCGCCTAATTTATCTTCTTTTTCCCTGTGATGCATAACATTTTTCTGACCTCCTACTACAGAAGGGCCTTACAGTAGCTTAATATATTGCAGCTGTGAAAATATGCCAAGTTAACCCTTCCCTGAGAGACCAGCTTGCATTTGGCCTCTCTCCATCTACAGGAGTTCACACATCACAGGGCAGATTTCAGGAGATTGTGAAATGCTATTCACTGGCAGAATTGTTACAGATGCAGATATGCTTTCCTCATAGATCAGAGAGGTGGAAACGTAGGCAGGAGATTAGAACAGTACATAGACCTAGGGGATTCCAGCCTTGACTCTGTCATCGACTTACGTTGTCAGACAGAATTATTTACTTTAATGCCTTTCTCTGAGGTTTGCGAGATTTTCCATCTCCGGAGACCCATAAATCAAAGTTGTCTCGTTTTCTAGAACTACTGCTCCCATTCAGAGGCTCCTAAACCTTTCTGTATTTCAACAACAGGAGAGAAAAGGCCTTTGAGACTCCGCTCCCATCCGGCCGTACAGAAACGTATCCTTTCTAAAGAACAAAGGTTACTCCACAAACCCCCGATTTCCCTAGGAAAACGGAAGAAGCACTTTAGAGAGGAAGATGCACATTCCCACATGCATGATAACACCTAAACACTGCAGCTATAAAAAAAGAAAGTGAAAAAAGCAGGAGGAACTTAAACCATTAGCCTAACAGCACCAACGTTAATGATTTAAACCACACTCATCTGTGGGAGGGGAAGCTGGCACACACAACATTCCCTGAAAGGCTCAAAGCATCCACGTTATTTTTCGAAATAACCAGAACCAGGAAAGTTCCCAAAAGGTTTTGAGGCATTCCACCTCTCTCCAGTCAAAGCTTTCCAATGTTGTGCTATTAAGCAGAATGAGTTTCACAATAATGGACGTGGCTACACATGGTTTGTCTCTCCTTGCTGCTCTCTTTGCCTGATCAAGCTTCTGGCTCCAGATCTCTTAAGTTGGATGGCAGTGACAGGAGAACTGCTTCCACTCTTTTCCAGCAAGGATGACAAAGTCAAGCTTTTTAAGGTTTAGGCAAATCAAGACACAACGAAACTGGATGTTTCTCTCCTGTTCGCAAACGTAAAGCTTGGACCTACCACTGCCTGGGTAACCCGGAGACTGCCACAGCAAAGCAGCGACCACCAGCACTAGAAACTGGGTGTTTTCTATGTGTGCAAATAGCAGAAAATAGGAAATTCCAACAGAGCATACAGTTTAGCACAAGCTGCAGAAATACTTTTTACAGTTGGAGTGAGGCACCAGGAAAAGGTGTTAATCTAAACTAACAGAAAGTCTTAATTCTAAATATCTTGTGTTATCTCAGTCCTTAACGATTACTCCACTGAGTGCACGATTGGCTTATTTTCTTGCTGCACAGCAGAAGCTCTCATCTCATCCCCACACATCCACACCAGGCATCATTCTTATCTGTGCAACACTTTGGAGCAGTCCCTGTCTTCCTGAGCAGAGCAAACTCTTCATAATAGGCATTCATTTGATGCTTAATAACGAATATTAAACAATAAAACTTAACAGTGACTCAAGATATTGATAAAAACAATACCAATTGTTAAGTCCAGAACCTGTCCTGAAACACCAACTCTGGAAAGCCAAGAAAAAAAGCTTACTTACATAAATTTCTAATACTGGATTTTTTAAAAGCCAAACAATAAACAGTACTCATTTTCTTTTCTTACAACTAGACTCCTATTCAGTCTTTAGGAAAAATTGAGCAACTAATTCTGTTCACTAAAGTTGCAAGCTGTTCAATTCTATAAATGCACTTGAAATTGATCTTCTTGTCAAAGGGAAATACAGACTAATGGTTTTCCTGTGCTGCCTTTATTTCAGTTTTCATTAAGCATGGAAAAACCTATCTCCCGCACGCTAGCTCGATGTACCTCAATGTACAACCACCAAAACGATGCAATGATGCAATACACACTTAACACTCCTGAGACAGAAAGCTCATGGAGTCAATAACGAAAGAGTTAAATTGTTAAAAAATTGCTCAAAGAAAAGCTGTTGGATGGAAGAAAAAATATCCAACAGCAACGAGTAGTTAAACACTATTGCTACTTCCCATCACATGCTTTTCATCTTCTTCAAAGCACTGTAGAAATTCTAGGGAACTCTCCTAATGCAGTACATAGATATCATCATCTTCATGCCAGGCATGGGTAAAGAGAGTGCTTACATGACTCTCTGATAGAGGGGAAAAAAAAAAAATGGCAAAAGTTAAAAGGGCCACTATTAAATCCTCAGTCCTAGTTTTCAACTCCCTGAAGTCAGAGAGACTGATTCACCGTTAGCTGACTGCAAAAGGTTTTCAAGTATATAAAAAATGGAGAGGATCTGGACAGCATTTCAGGGGAGCGCAGGGCAAGAAGAGACCTTCTGGGCTACCAAAGCCAATCTCTAACTGCGACCCTCCTGCTATTTGGCACGGATGCTGCCACATCCAGTGTTCAAGCTAAAGATGGCTTCTTGTAGCCATCAACTGTCTTGAATTTAAATCAATCTTGGATTCTGTTGATATAAACTAACATCAGTTTCAGTTTACAAATAATAACAATAATAAAAAAAAGATTTGTCACACATTCTTTCAGAAGAAGTGCTTTTTGGTTATTGGTATAGCTGTTTCTAACAGGGTATTTTGATCTCATCCTATTCTACTCAAAACATCAACAAACAGAACACGTATCCCACTTTTCTGAGGACTAACAAAACAAGGCTGTACTTCAGCACTCGCAGGGGGAAGTAAATGGAGAAAGGATGGTTTCTAGCATGGTAATGTCTCTGTTCTCTGTTTGGCCCACAGGATTACGCACAGAGTCTTCACAATGACTCAAAAGCCAGCAGAAGAATGATGAGTTTGTCAGTGGTTAAAGTACTACCAAGTGCTCGTCAACGCCAAAGAAATCCACAACCCCGAACTGATGTATCAGCAACAAAAGCAGACCAAGAACAGTGAATCCCAGCTGAAACCAGGAAGTGTCTCACTAAAATTAATGCAAAAGCTGAATCAGAAAAAAAAAATTTACATGGACGATATTCAGAGTTTAGTATAGAAGCAGGCTATATCTTTTAAATAAACCTAAAATAAACATCTCCCATGTATATTTGATAGTTTTACCCAAATAAAATCCCACTCCAAGAACAACATCCTTTGAATGGAGAAAACTAGCTCCTCCCTTAATTGCCATCCTGTCAGGATACAACGGGGAGATAACTTTTCTGTTCTTGAGTAAAAGAATGAGGCTGCAGACTGTGCTGCACAGCATTTCTACAGAAACGTTTCCAGCTGAACTCCGAAACACTGCATGTATCGAATAAACCCACTGGAGACAATAATCATGGTACTGACTCAGGGCAATTGCCCTTATTAACGAATGACAGAAAACTGCCAAGGATCTGTCATTCGGAAATCAGAATCAATATCTTAAAGAGGTCTTTGAAACTTGAATATATTAAAGGAAAAATATGTGCCTCAATCTATCAAAAATCTTTCCTCAGCCAGTGGAAGTACAGCTATTGACAGAAAAAGAATGAGTTACTCGTATTTTATCTAGTTGTTACTTGTATGGTACTTATTTCCATGCAACGTGCTCGGGGTGGAGTTTTCATCTGACACCGTAAATTCCAGTGCCCGTTGCTTTCACTGGTCCAAGAATTTAGTTGGTGAACGACACCCTACAATATATTTTGCCAGCAGTAAGAAGTACAGACTGTGAATTGTACCTTTCCTTTTTCACCTCACAGCTAATTTATTTTCAGACTTTGGTAATCTTTCCCCCCTTATTTCCTTATTGAAACGGAAAGGACAACACCACTCCCTCAAACTTTGAAACTGTTCTCTCTATGCTCGACTGATAGCATCAACTCCAGCTATAAAATCCTCCAAAGCAGAAAAAATAAGTTTTTTACACATCCTTAATTTTACATTTTTGGTCATGTTAGGAAAAATATGTATGATTTTGAAATTCACATCCCAAATTCTTGTTGTGAATTCCAAAGTCAATTTCAAACATGACGAAGTTCACAGATTTTCAGTTGTGTTGTTTGCACAAGGGAGGCTGGAAGTGGGAAAAGTCTGAGATTTTTTTAGGTTTGTGTCAATACTCGCTGTTCATAAGTTTTCTTCTAATGGCAAATACAAATTCACATAGGAGCCAGTGTTCTTGATATAACTTGATAAAAATGAAACTGATATCCAATTTCATTAAAACTCACTGTGGAAAAGCCATGGCACTGTTCTGCAACAGAGGATATTATATCTGGTGTTATTTATTTATTAGGGGAGAAATCACTACATAGGCTATTGAAATTATTTTTCTCTGTTTCATAAAAATATGTCCCTCTTCTACATTTTCTCATTTCAGCATAAAGAAAGATGATCATACAGTAAAGCCCTGTAGGCAACACTGCACATGAAGTTCAGCGCACACCAGACTTCAGTTTGAGATTGCACTTTTTAATCACTACTTTAGTTTATACTGGAGTCTCTTTTACTCTGAAGTCAATGGATTGCATATTATGCTCAGAGGTGGCTTACAAAAATTTCTATATATGAATTTATGTGCACAAATCAAATTATTGTATTAGATTTTCCCAGAAGCTGACACTAATGTACACTAAGGAGAATGTTCTGCAGCCTTCCTTTCACACTTGTGAATGTCTGAGACATAGAGCTATTATGGGTATTTTTGGAACACACAAAATTACATGTTTGTTGGCAAACACCTCAAGGCTTTCAGTCTTTTAGATGGGGGTCAAGTAATTCTGCATTCTTTGGTTTTCAGGTTTGTTTTTTGTATCATGACTACACACTGCTCTACTCTAAGAGGTGGATGTATCTGAGCATGAAAGCACTTAGTTCTTTCCTTCCTTAAGCCATGCTTAAGACAAATGTCACCTGGCTGACAAACATAAAAAATAAAGCTAGATATACACAGAAAATAAAGTGTCAATCAATTTGCTACACAATGACATCCAAAGCAATTTTGCTTTTGCGGAGAGTACAAGACACTCTGATGCTGCAATCGCTTTAGCATGAATTACAGATATGTAACTGTCAAACTGGCAACCACGTGTTTCACTTGCATAATATATACTTTAAGTAGAAATAAACTTAAGTATGTTAATTAGCTACTTGTGCCCACTGCAAGTTCAGAACAGGAAAACTAAGGAAAAAATGCCAGCAAAACAGTAATTAAAAAGAGATTCGGAGTACGCTCCCCATTGGCTTTGCAACGTATTCATTTCTCAAGCTTTTGTATAACTGATTATATCTTTTTTTTTTTAATTTTTACGAGTAAATAGCAAAACTAATTAGCTGCACACTATTAAGTTAATGCACATTTATCTACAACAATTCGATTCTGACTGTGAAATAATCTTTCTAGCCCATAATTACACTCCAGCTTAATTAGCATAATTTCCGCGGCACATTCTTTAATAAAGAAGCTGACATAAGGGTTGTTCTTAAACACCAAGGATATTCTAGACAAGTAGAAAAAGGGAGACAGGCAGAGCTGCATTAAACACCTATTATGTTACCAAGATAGTACACATAAAACAAGAGTATGAATTCAATACTATCTGCACCATCACAAGCATCTCAAGATGCTTTCGCTAAAGATAAGCAAAATACTTAAAAGGATTTGAGATGTCTCTTGTCCACTTCACTCGAAGTGGTTCCACATCCTTCGCAGCTCCTTCCTCCCCGTCACTGCATCTCATCCCCCTCACCAAGGGCAGCCTGCAGATTATTCATTCTCCCACTCCATGTATTAGCTTCCTTCAGAGAGAAAAGGCATACGGTCTCGCATTTCTTACACTAATTTAAGCACAGGCAGTCAGTTCCCACTGAAGAGAGTCATTGTAGGTGAAAACACAGATCAGTCTCCAGGCTCATTTAGTCTTTGGCTTGCTAGTGAGGATTTAGCAACCGGGACTCTTATGACAAGACACCTATTTCCCTGGTACTACCACACCAAATTAGTTTCCTGTGGGCTAGTGTGGACAATGTGTTTGTGGACGTACATGGACAATGGCACCTGAGTACTGCTATGCTTGATATTAACAGTGAGTCTGGAGGAGAGGCTCTGCCTCCCTCCGTAACCCTCTGATTCAACTTGTTCTTGTCCTGCCGAAGCCCACGATGTGCTGGGCGTCAAGAGTGTATCAGATTTATACATCTGGGCTAGGAAATGTAACCTCAGCTGTAACACAAACAGTCACAAGTCTCTCCTGACAGTAGAGAACTAAAATTTTAAAAAATCAGAAAAACTTTCTTGTGTCTTCATCTAATTGTTTCTAAATAATAGTCATTTAAAATGAACTGTTATCTGAAGTGCTCTCGGGTTCTGTGAAAGATTTTGACTAAATACATGCTGTTGGTGAGGATGTCCTTGTACTCCTCCATAGCTGCGAGTGGTGAATTTCACCCGTGAAGGATCACCATTTATTGTGCGAGACGATCAAAGACACTGATTAAGATTATCAAAACCAGCAAGGTGATTTAAAGCCGAAGTTCTATTTTCACGAAACCTCATAAAGGATTTTAATTTAATCAGGTTTCCAAAATGCCTAAGACTCTCCTGAAAATGTAGACTTCACCTTTTAAATCACACAGACACTTTTAATAACTTTACTTGCTCTAATTAACTTTTTATTTTGAGGTTAGTGCTATTAGGCAAGACCAGGACCAAAACGATCTCTGCATACTAATCAGTCATGGACTCCTGCTGCTGCAGTGTAACATATGAGGAGATGCCCTAGAAATCCAACAAAAATTCAGAGCAACAGAAACTGATAAATCAGGTCTTGGAGAAAAACAAATCGGCAATACCTATTTCAACTTACTGCTTTCTTAGGAATACGTACAACTAGGCAAGCTCTGCCTGATTAGAATTTAAGATAAGGAAATACATCCTAAATTAGGTTCTAAAAGAATTTTTATTCAGACATATAAATGATGCATCAACTACTGTCTCGAGACTATATAAACACAGCCAGTTCAACAGGTTTCAAAAGCGCAAGGAAAACTGAAGAAGCCCCAGGAAGCTGCTGCGCTGCCCCATCTCAGAAGCGATGCAGTCCAACGCTGAGGGAGCCCCTGCTTTGGCAGAAGCAGGCAGGGAGGGAGGGAGACCATGGCTAACTAGTTCTGCACCTGCAAAATCTGCCTGACCTTCAGGCCCAGGGCTGCTTAGGAGGATGCTCCTGTCACCTGGAGCATCCCAGCACTAACCCAGCACCAGCCAGGTTTGCCTACAGTCGCAGCTGTGCAGCTCCCATCAGTTTGCAATGCAAAGCCGACAACAGCTGAGACTTCTGTTTAAAGCCACCCCTCTGAACTGGAGTCAGACACAGCAGAAATTAAAAGCTAGCTCGTATGAAGACAAGGATTAACCTTTTTTTGGAAGGTAAACTTTCCTTGTTATAATTAAGACTAGAATACACAAACAATAAAAATAGTCATATTTTTCAACAGACTGAATTGAAATTGAATTCAACACATTGAATTAGCTTTGCTAATAAAATTTTACTTCAGCCAGCTGTTTAAAATCAGGTTATCTATAAAGATAGCACGGTAGCCAAGTTTATTAAAATATGCTAATGATTTTGGCCGCCAAACTACAAGGGCCTGGCTGTGAGTCTTTGTTTGTCAACTGCATACCCAAAATGAATTCACCTAAAATTACTAGCCAATTTTGAAAACCTTGATCTGCTAGGTTTGTCTCATTCTTTCTCTTTGACAGTTATTTACCTCTGCCAAATTTTCCTTGCAGAACATCAGAGCACTGAGAAAAGAAGAAAGCAAATCAGCTTCGCCTTCAGTCCTGCAGCTTTGAGTTAGGAGATAAAGAGTTATGGCTTGAAGACATGAGATAAAAGCAAAGCAATATACTCACAGCCACAAACTCCATGAATTAAACTACGAAAAAAACCCCTGTAGGTCAGGCAGAGATCATGCAGAGTAAGCACAGCAAGAGACAAGGAAATGGGAGGCATAAATATATTGTTATTTTTTCCATGTCATTTCATCTCTCTATACATCTGGTTTGCTATCTATTAAAAAAAGCCCTTCTGAAAGGCCCTTCTGAAAGATTTTTGAGACCTTGCTGTAAAAATCACTGACTCCAGGGCAAAATGTTATTATCAATGCTGCCACAGAAGTGCAGAGTCGCCACCGAGACCAAATGGTTTTGAAGAGGGTGAAGATCTAAGACAAAAAAAACCCATCAAGAGGCAGACTATTGACTGCCATTTGTTAAGCAAGCACCGTGCAAAAAGAAAATGAGAGAAGCCTAGTAAAAGGCCATTTGTTTCACATGCCTAAAGAGGTTCTGATTTTCACTTATGTTTTCAGGTGTTTTGCCCTAAAAGTCAAATTTCCTTGGAATAGATTCCTCACACCCCAGTTCTGGGGTGATGCTGACTGGGGAATATGGGCACAACATGTATCTAAAGAGAGGTTGAAGAAAAAAGTCCTCACCTTATTAAAAATAATCCCAGTGTATGCAGCTGCAAAAATGGCCAATTACAAATACTCACTGAGGACAGCCCTTAACAAAACGACACCTTAGGTCAGCATTTTACCTGATGTTACCACACTATTGGTAAAACACATGAATTACTCTCCCAGTTGAACACTTGAAACGGGGTGGTTTCATGACTGTTTTAGCAAGTTAGACTCACTCTTGATTTTTACTGTGACAATGGAATGACTCAGCAGTACCGAGATGTCAAAAGGAAGACTCAGCTGGCTGAAAACTTGGGTTTTGCTTTACATACACACAAGAGCAATTTAATGACAAATCTTGAACAGACCTGGGATGTGTACACAGCATAGCTGAGTATTTATCTGATACCAATCACCAGACTCACCAACACCTATCAGCCTTTACTGCCATCTGTTCAGCAGTCTCAGTCGTTTACCAACTGGTAAACATCTAAATGCCACTCCCACCATCTTCCTTAAAAATACTTTCATCATCTACTATAACCAGATAAGAAGCTTACATTCTTAGAGAATGCTGCTGGCCTTGGAACTGATTTCCTTCTGGGTCAACAAGGGACAACATTTTGAAGAGTCAAAATTTTACTTATCAACATGGTTCTTCAGCACTAGATTTTCTTTCCAGACATTTTACTTTTTATATTGTAGCCCCATACTTAGATGGCATGTTCTAAGTGATAGCAAAATAAAGTATCAAATAGTTTCTTTATTAATTGAAATTCATGGCTGTGTATTTCATTAATTGCAATTTATGCGTTAATAGTTTGACATTGCATTTTATCCAATGTTCTTTTTCTCATAAATGGTATCTACAACTGTACAAAGCATCAGACTCTCAGGGGGCTGCTTCACGAGGAAAGTCAAACGTGAATGAAGGAGAACCAGGAACACGACATGCAATTTTCCATTATCCTGGAGAAGACTTTTGGGAGTTGGAGATCAAATAAGCTGTGCGACTATTTCATGAGTAATTAACTGATCCTGGAAGGAGGACCAAAGTTTGGTAGAAGTGCCAAGGGGTATCGATTGAGAGGTAACACTCACCCAGGAAATAGGTAACTGAACTAATCAAGCCATTTTCAACCTTTTATTCGCAGTTGTGTTGAGTAATCGTTAAGAACACATTTATTACCACATTAAACCTTCTGTGTCTTTCCAAGACTATCTGCAGTGCACGGTAAAACTCATGAGCCAAATGGTTCTCTAACTTTAAGAGTTTATTGACATACTGCAGACCTACTTTCTTCCTGACTTCTACACGTTTCAGAATAAGGACTTTTAAGGAAAAACTGCTCTAAAAGGCCTGTTTGTGAGGTGAAGTCATGAGCCTTGCCCATGTGAAACACACCCACTGGCTGTGTCCTTCGGTAGGCAGAGAAATGCCCATGATCTCAGGTGTGACTGGAGTAATTGACAGGCAGTTTCTTACACACCCAAGTGTTAAATCAAAGAACTACACCACACTTCATTGTGATGACTCAGCATAATCTAAACACTCCAAAGCCCTGTTTGAACTCGTGAGCAGGCAACACTAAGACGAATTAACCTCCATGACAACCGCATGCTATATGGGCTCCAGAGAAGAGGACCACTCAGCCAGGAGCCTGTCCAAGCTGCTCCACATTCCTTTGAAAGGAAACCTGTATCTGTCCACCTGGATTGTGACTGGATCAGAGTGTCCAGCCCTCGGAGATGCACTGACTGAAGTAGCTGCTGAAATGACCAGAGCTGTTTCAGCAAATCCCACTTTGTAGAGGTCACAGCTCACGGATTTTTAAAAAGCAATGCATTTTTAATGTTTATAATGAAATCCCAGAAGTTAAAAGTCCACGATAATTCAAACACTTCTTAGAGCTGTAATGGAGATAGAGTATAAAGCAATAATTATCAATATTTTCGTATGATCCATTTTGAACAAGAATGCATAATGATGTTCTAAGGCTCACTATTGCTGAAATTTAGATGGGGCCTCATAAATGACTAAGATCATCCAGCACACAGCTCAGTGACAAGGACAGTGATACAGCTTAGAAAACCTTATGTTTCTCTGTGAGATTCATTTGACAGTGCCGGAAGCTAAGGACTAACCAAAGGAATATACAGAAAAACTAATGAGTTGCTTTCTGTAAAGGCTTGGTTTAAGGTATATTCAGAACAAACTGGTCTTCAAGTATCTGCTGAAATCTCAATTTCCATTTCAAAGGTGTGCATAGACATGGTAAGTAGACAAAAGAACCCCCAGCTATTCTCTCTTCCCTAAGAGAAAGCAAAACCCTTATACAACTATCTGCTCTAGGAATGTTGTCCTACCACTGGTAGATGAAAGGACGTGGAAAAGATAACAATCCATCAGTGCAGAGCAGGGAGTTACCAGATTTAAACTCAGCAAGATCCAGTGAGAGAAGCAGCAATTAGATGTGGAACACTGCAGTCCGGGGACAGCTTTCTGAGCCACACAGGCAGAGGATGCCAAGGCTGTACCAGCAGCTCCTAAGACACAAGAAAGTGGTGCCATAAAACACCCGCAAGGAGCACTGAAATGTGCCGTCAGCCTTGAAAATGTGTGCTGCTCAAAGGTTTGTTCAGTTAATCACTAGGATTCCTGCATTTCCCTATGACCTTCTATTCTAGCTTTTAGTCTTTAAACAGAATATTCACTTTCCATATAGAAGATCTACTACTATTTCAGTAAAAGATGTGAAAGTAGCAGGGATGAGATTTCTCCTTTAAATAGTGATTGATCCTAGGTACAGACACAGAAATCCTCACAAGTTTCAGACACTTTTTTCTTTCTAAAATTTCTCCATGCACACTGAAACTGGCAATTAATAGTGCTAAATTTTGTGTAACACGCTAGAAGATAATGAGGTCCAGCAGTCTAGTCGGACACAGAAAAAGGGGAAAAAAATACAGGATCACCAGCTTTACCATCAACTAGCTTTAAAAGAGCACAAATATGTACACTGGAGGTTAAGTAAAAGAAGTAGAAAACCAAAAGATGTCTTTCTGCACCATTCAACCGGACCCTGAAAATCATAAGGTTTTCTAACATATACTTAACATGCCTTTCCTTTTTTAGAGGAAAAAAAAATTAAAAACATTTCTTTTAGTTTATATATGACACTGATGTTCAAATACTTTGCATATTTTAAAGCTAATTAAAAAATAGAGAATTCTCTGAAGTGGTTGAAAAACTAGCAGCTAATACATACAGCAATCTTTACGTTTTCAAACACGGCAGTTTAAAAAATATCTTTGCAACAGGAAGGAGGTCAAGCTGACACTACCATCGCACAGAAGAGCCGTGTCCATACAAAGCCTTCTAACATGGGCTGTTGACACTTGGGAACAAGTGAGCTGTGTCCTGCTTCACAAAACAAGTGAGCTAAGAACAGCCAGTTTTTGGAAGGATAGCACAGCCTTGTATTTGCACTATCTATTAGGGAGTATTCTGAATTTGGAATATATCAACTGCCTGTGGTTGATACAACACGTGCTTATGCGAGTTTTCTTTTATCACGGGTAAAACAAGATGGACAGTGCATGCAATTTACATCTCTATATGCAAACTTTTCTTTTAGATTGTACATACATTGCTGTGACCATGAATTCAAATCAGGTTTAAGGAACTTGCACAAGGAGCTATTTAGCTCTAAAATGTTTCTTAGCCCTGGCTCTATATGAAGCAAAACCGGGCAAAATTTGCAATTCTTGGTAATAAAATGAAAAGTCTGCCCATGAAACTTTTGCTTTCCTTCTCAATGTAACAGAAAGAATATAGAAAACTGATACAATTAATACTTTAGTTCTTTAGCAAAAAACCAACTTTTGAGGGTTTTAAAAACATTGTCATTAAGTATAGAACAGAATATATCAACATATTTTTATTTGAATCTGTGAGATAGCATCAATTAGTCACAGTGAGGCAACCACTGAACTCGGCAGATTTTAAGCTTCTGACAGGTTCCTAGGTATTTTTCTTCATTTTCTTCAGTTCAGTGGTTTGGCCATGCAGCTCTCTGACCACCCAGTGCCACAGAAAATTTGGGATGAGTGTATTATATTACCCTGAAGCCCCCAGTGGGGTAGCTGCTGGCATTCTGGCTTAATAGGGAAACATGGGTATTTTAACTGCCAGAGCGACTCAACTCTGAGCACATGCCATTTGTGCACAATGACATTCTGTCAGCAAACTGCACCACTGAGCAATCCCAACGTTATTAGATTCTTAAATCCTAATTTGTTTCAGGTTGACATGACATAGTATGTTTCAGCTCCTGCTGTTAGTGATATTGTTGCAATGAAGAAAAAAAACCCCATCTGTATCTTCCCACACAGTCAATGACTGTGAGAATCTGTGTGCTAATGGATTTTTTTGCTGCTCTGGAGTGTGAAGACATTAAAATTTATCTCTACCACAAACAGCATGAATGACTATTTAGATTTTCTAGTAGGTTTGTTGGTTTTTTT
>VZTA01013970.1:42149-85112 GCA_013398855.1 Mohoua ochrocephala | reverse complement strand
AAAGTACGGACAGTCCCCAGCCAGCAGACAGATGAGGCTGGGCTGTCAGTCAGGTTACAATTTTAAGACAGAGACAGGATAATTTCAGACAAGATGGAGAACAAAATCACTCGGGCACAGGTCAGATGCCTGTTCCTTTCTCCCCTAGAAATAATACACTATTTCAGTTTCTGGGCACACTTTGTGGTCTCATCCCTCTCCTCCTCTCACTCTCAGAACTGACTTCTCCCATACAGCCTTCTGTGCCATTTCAGCAGGGGAAGCTGCACAAAAGACATAATCTTATCCTGCCATGAACTTAAACAACTGTGGAGGAAACATCTAGTCAGTCTGTGCATCACTGTACATGGATGAATTTTAGCAGAGGTTTGTCTTCACAAGTACTGTAGGCCTTTGGTCTCTGTCATTAACTAATGTAGTCAGCAAAAATCTAAAGGTAACTCTTTTGGACTGCTTCTGGTCATGGTTATGTTGGATAGATCTGTTAGCTGGATAGATTTGTGGCTATTGAAGTTGTGGAAGAAGCCTGGCCCTTCTTGACTTTCACATACATCATTCTCATCATGCATATTCATTCCTATTCCTAGGATATATCCAATTCATTCCAATGCCTAGGAAAATACAGCTACCAAACTCAGTGCTTTGAGATGTGTGTAGTTTTGATTGTCCAGTGTAAGACATTTTAATTCACCCTGCTGTCCAGATAAAGGAGCTGTGCTCTGTAGTTGCTCGAGCAACAAAAAAATGCATTGGAAGCACCATCAAAGAAAAATAAGTGCTTACTGGACATTAAAGTTGAATTTCAAGCAACTGCTGGTAATTTTGTTTTCAAATGACATCTTTTTGGTGACCTAGGGCTAATAAATTTCTCTTCTCCCCCTTCTTGTTTTCATCATTTCAAACCTGAAATGTGAAGTATGTTTCTTGGGAAACCGGTGTGGCCATTGCTTTGAAAGGATGATGCTGACAGTGTAGCTGCTTATAAACTATTTGTGTGTTGCTTTGCCTGGAATTTGAACAAGCTAGCCACTGAAGCAGAAAAAGCACAGCCAGTGTTGTCAAATATTATTGGTGCAATGTGCCTTTATACGTGCCTGGCTGAGCATCATCAAATGGCATTTGACGTGGTTCTTTCCCAAGGCCATAACTTGCTGCACACAGCAGACTCTCAGTTAAATAATTTTTGTATTTTGTATTTATACACACACATACATGCATGTGTTTATAATCCATCGTGGTGATTTGCATGAATTTGTAAAATATTCCTCCACCTACCCTACTTAATTTTTTCATTTTATATTAATAAGCCACTTTGAAAAAATCATTCACAAAATAGTATTCTTGCGTTAAATAAGTCTCAATGCATCTAACTACGATATACAACAGTCACAAATATGTTTTCTGAAGTAGTAAAAAAGGCCTAAAACTAGTGATTTAGCAGCTGTTAAATTATACAAATGTGGAATTCTCTTTTTTTTTCAATTATTTCTTGGATGAAAGCTTTCAGACCTGTAAGTTTTTCGTTTGGTTTGGTTTTTGTGGGGTTTTTTGGGTTTTTTGATGAAGCACTGAACTCTTTCCGTTAGCTATAATTATGAGGAAATATAAACAGCATTTGCTGTTCCTGCCCTCAATGCAAATCCAGCTCCGTTATGTAACATGTTGTACACAGAAATCATGGGGAAATGCCACGGTGTAGCTAAGCAGCATTATTTTTGAACAAGTTGAGGTTTTAACAGCATTTTTTAATATTTTTATTACTTTCCTTCCTTGTCAAGATTCTTCTTTGGAATATTCCTTTTGGAATTCAAAAAAACAGTATTTCAGGGGCTTAGTAACTTAGATGTCTTAGATGTGCAAATTTAAAATGAAAAAGATGTTTGCTTCTCGTATTTTACTTACTGCACAAGTCTCCTAAACCAGTGAATGATGTAAAGAATAGATGTCAGCACTGAGAACAGACATCTGGTGTAGGTAAGACAGAATCACCATGTGTTTCTATTGTAGCTGAATTTCAGCTAGCCTGGGCTAAATAATAGTGGCATCTTTTCTGCATGCAGGTTTTATTTTTGTGTTCACTTTAGATGGAGACAAAAACCACCTGCCAATCCATATTGAAACGTTTATGTTTCATTGATTGCTGCCTGCAGGGACTATCCCAATAATGACTGTGTAACAACTTGGGGGTGAAAATGATCTCTCTGTCTAGTCTTGTGGGGGATAACTCCCTACAGAGAAGGACAAAATGGTCAAAGCCTCGCTGCTGCTTTGCCCTAGACTTGTCTTTGCAGTAAGATTTTGTTCACCATACCTCCTGCTTGCTGTTAGAAGCGAAGCGAACATGAGGGTTTTTAGCCCTGGCTTATGAAATTACGGTTTTATTAAATCCTCTGCATTATGTTGTTAACTTGGTAAGAAAAAAGCTCTGCATTAACTTTTATATCAGATAATAACCTAAACTATTTTGTGCTAATTCTTCCCAAATCAAATTCCAAGGAAGGATATATTGTAATCAATTTTTTTACAAGCTAGAAATTAAGTTTAGTGAGGACATCTTGTCAGACTGTTTCGGATTAATCACCTTGTCACCTGTTAGCTCAAATGAATTACAAGTTGGTAGTCATAAGTGTGCCATTACTATATAATATGTTGCCAATTTAATGATTTCTGTTTTCAAGTAGTTTTGAAGAACACCACTGCTACTTGAGTTTTCTTCTTAATTTAGTCAAAATAATTTGTTGTTTCAGTGTTCCTTATCTTCCCTTGAAGTGTGAAGGAGGTAAAAGAGGGAGAGAGGAGAGAAGACTAGGAGAGAGAGGGAGAAGTGCGTGGCAGACAAGCTATTCATGAGCTGTTGTCAAATGTACCAAATAAACCAACTGGATCAGAAGCAAGAGAAGAAACCTTCAATCTTTTCCAGTTGCAACAATATTGGAACATTAGTTCCAGCATTAGTTAAAAATATTTCAGACACGAACTTAGTGTTCTTTTGAAAACTTTTTATATCCTGGTAGGTATTGAAATAGAAATAGTTATTCTCCAGTTTGAGCTTACTGTGGTTCAGTATTGTTCAAAGAGAGCACATACAAACCCTGCCACTGCTCAAGTTTTATATATGGTGTGTGTCTAAAGAAGAGGAAATGCATTATCCGTTCCAGAAAATACCAGGATTTCCAGGTGATCTTTATTCTAAGGAATATGGCTGTTTTCAACTCTTATTTTAACAGAAAATCAAGCTTTCAAAATACATCCTCTTAAACAAAGTTCCTCTTCCTTTCCAGGGGATACATGTTTTATTTTCACAATTTAACCTTTCTAACTTCAAAATTGTACTTATTTTATTTGGGCTTTGAAAATAGTAAATATGTTTTCACTGGACATATTCTGTTACTGGTTTTGGGAGTATCCACTTATGCATGAGAGTTGATGTAGTTTTTATGAGCTACCACTGTGTCCATAATTCCTATGAAACTGTATTTTCAAGAAAGTATGGCATTATTTTATTAGTTTAAAATTTTTCTCCCTACTTCATTCCTCCTTTGATCTGCCTGCCTTCAAACCATTATGGCTGTGATATGATTTAATTTCCTTTGTTTTCTAATTACTTCAGGGTCAGGCATTCTTAGTGAGATGTTTGGAAAATGCAATGATGTGTCATATGTTCCTTCTGAGGGTTTAAAGGAGCTTGACTGTCAGCGCCCACTGAACATTGTTTTGTGATAAATAGCAATTCTTTTACATGAGCTTACTGGTGGTAACAGTCCTCAGTTGAGAATGGCATGGATTTAGCACATTTGTTATCATCCAGGTGGAGAACTACAGCTTGTCAGTGGTGGCTTCTTAAAGATTTTGTAATTCTGTTAGGTTCTTCTGTTCTTTCCTAAGCTAATATGCATTTTCCTCAGATGGATCTGATTTAAGGAAAACAAGACTTTTCAGAACTGACGACTTCCTTCATACAATTTCAGAGTGTGTGAGCAGCACACTAAACAAGATATTCTGGAGAACAAATTTGAATTGGTCCACTATATTAGCATTGATTTTTTTTGTCCTTTCAAGCTTCCCTGAATAAATGTGGAAGTAACTGCATGAAGCACAAACCAGAAGCCACTGTCAGTGTAAGTGCACTACTTAGCAGTGGTCTGCTTATGTTTAGCACTTGTTTGATATCCAGACAGCAACAAATTAAATCAGGGTAAGCATTCAGTCTAGCACAAAGCACAGTCTTCAGAAAAAGCCGTTTATTTCAGGGTGTCAGATATGACCAGAGTATTGAAAATTTCTTGCTTTAACAGTATAAACATTTTTTCTTTAATTTCATGAAAACAGCTCACCTTAGATGACATGTAATGGAAAATTTTCAACAACCTCTTTCAAATATTGCCTCCCATCCAAATCCTTGTGCATTAACTGAAAATTGAAAATTTGCCAAAAACCCTTAACATCATTGCAAATGTGCTATTTTGAGACTTAAAGAAAATCTACGGGGGTAATGATTTTTTTATTTCTCTAGGAAAAAAAACTTAAGTGTGTGATTTTCAAATCTGGAAAATACTTGTAGTCTTGCCCTTCTAAGTCCACGGAAATCTTAAGTAATCACTCACCCAATACTTCATTTTTTTGGAATATAGATGTTATTATTAATATAGTAAATAATTTTTTGTGTCTGAACAAAAAGTTTGCAATGACTCATTTTTTTCTAATTTAATTTCATTCATCAAATTTGCTGTGATTCTAGAATACCTTTTATGAAACACCTTACAGAAATACACCGTAAATGTAAAAACACATTAAAGAGGAATTAACTTTTACATTTATCTTCTCTAGTGATTAACAGATGATTCCATCACTCATATTTTTGAGTTCCTAATCCTCTTCATGGGTTTTGGAATTGTGTTGGGTGTCTACAAGTACCAAGGAAATACCTCTGTTACAGGAAGTTGTTCTGGTCCAAGTGGATTCAGAATCCACTTGTTCTGGAAGTAAATCTAATTGGTTACCTGCCTCATAATCAATGCTGCATCCAGTAATGGACTAAAAAGGGGAACCAGGATAAACAACAGTAAGAAGAGGTGGCAAGAGAAAGGGTTAAAGGCAGTCAGATTTTATAGAGCTAAATCCTTTTAATTTGGAAATACTTCTTACTGTACCTTGTGTTTCTTACATGAGGATTAGACTTAAAAGTTTCATGGGGAAAAAAATTAACAGCCTGAAGAGAAAATAGCCTCACAGAATATTGAAATTTTACTGTATGGACAGTAGGTGGATTTGTAAAGAGACTAAGAGCAAGTTGACTCATAAAATCCTCTATCAATTAATCATTTAAAGATATTTAAATCCTGAAACATGTATAAGCACTAAATTGCAGCCTCTTATCCAAATCATTAATTTAGCAACTTCGCTTAGGTTAAGCCTGGTTTTGATGAACTGATTTAATATTTCAGTACATATATTTATAGCCATATTTCTCAGGCATCCCATTCAAATTTAAAATGATTTTTGTTTTCCAGACTTAAAAATCAAATACTAATGGAACTGTCCATAAAGTTGCTATAGAAACACTAGATACTCACTAATAAAGAATTTGGGTGATTCATATTAAAGAGTGAGACTCTCTTCAGTTGAGTTGAACTATAGGAAATTGCTTTGATTTAAATTTTCTTTATACTTTTATTTTCTCGTGTATTGCATACCATAAAATACCACTTAAAATAAACTGTAATTAAACAGTAAGGTAGTGACTTTTGAAACATTTCTGACGGAAGAAAACAACCTAGCATTTAACATGAAACAAATGCAAAGTTGGCAGAAAATTGTCTGAAAGGATCCATAGCCATTTTAAGCATGTGATGACATTCACCTTTGTTACTTTTGTAAATTGTATTCTGTTTCACAATAAGAGGTAGGGCAAGGTCTAAAGCTGCAACTTTTGGTAGTTAAAAGAAGATTATGTTAGTTTGAGTCCAAAAGTTGGTCTGCCCTGTATTTTTTCAGGAAGTTCAGGTGAAATTGTGCTATACCAAAATTACAGTTCTGAAGAGAACTGAGTTTGTCAGAGCCACATAAAGCTGCTTCTCTTTTGCTCATAATTCAAGGGCAAAAGTTGGACTCTTCATGACTTTCTGCTGTTAGATTTGAACAAAATACTACATATGGTGGAAAAGGTGCTTTCTAATAAATTGCTGTAACCCACAATACTTCAGCAGTCTTCGTGTAACTGATACTGAGATCGCTCTGTGCGTATCTTTCACGCTGTAAAATCTCTTTGGAGCAGAGATCTTTCTCTGTTTGTCCTTGTGCTTTCCTTTTGAAGTGAGCAACAGGTGAGTGTGATACTCAGCTCTTAGTAAACGTGATGCTCCTTTATTTACTTCGAACCCCCACTACTAAAGGGTTGAAGTCATGCATCAAGCTAGTTTTTGAAGTTTGCTCTTTGGTGTGTTGATAACTAAATAAAAGATCACCTGTTGGGAGACTTTGATTGCCTGTCAAGGCCAATCAGGAGTCACTGCCAGAGAAAACACTTATTCCAGCAAAGTATTCCTAGTGTAGATATGGTCAAGTAATCACAAAGACCCTCTGAGATGAAAAGAACCTCCATGCAGGGCACTGTATTTGTTAGCAGGCATGGAGAGAGTGCTTTTGCTATGACTCATCTACCATTCTGGGACTGCCTTACTCAAAGGATAAAAGTGGACTTCATCTCATTCTTGGTCTTACTTGATGGCAGGGCAAAAAATGCATTTTTAAATCGTGTCTGCCAATAAAATAATAGTGATACTTTAAGGAATGATCAGAAAAAGGAAGTAAACATCTTGCCTTCATTGTAAGCAAAGCAGAAAGGTCATGGGCAGAGTGAACGTAGAAGGAAGTCACTGCTGGCAGTTTTCTTCAATAAGCATTGAAAACTAAGGTAGGTCACCTTTGAGTGGAGACTATTTGCATTTTGGACCTCCATCCAAGGCTCCAGATTGGAGGCTTCACATTTATTCCTCCAAGGTCACAGGAATACAGAATTCTTTTCTTTGTAACCTATGAACAGGTAAATTTTCTCCTGAATGAAAAGTATATCTCTGTGATCTTTGTTCTTTGCTGAAATTTAAAGTAAAAGTGAATTAGGCTCCTTGTGATGATGCTGTACTTTCTTTTTGTTCTGAGCCTGCTGTAAAACCAGCATTCTGCTTTCATCAGAAATTCAGTAGTTGGGCTGAATTTTAGCTCAGCTACTGCTTAATGAAATTTGATTACAATTGTATAGGAAGCAAAGCACTCACGAAGGATCAAGTGTCAACTTGTTCAAGCACTATAGAAACTTGAAACAAACAATGCTGTCCCTATCTGAAATAATTTCATGGTGAAGTACATGTTCCAGACAAACGCTGTGTTAAGTCTTTCAGGAGGAGGGTTTAGGGAGACAGTGAACTGACCCCTCAGTGATGGTTCCCGGATCCCAGGTAGCATCATGAAAGGGAGGATGTATTCGCTTCTGCCACAGTGTTGCTGCAACACTTTGTAAAGTCATGGGCAGTAAAATTAGACATCGTTATGGATCAATCCTAGCTTGCTGGCAGTTTTGGCAGCCCACACTCTGCTGCTAGTGTGGATTTGTAATGTCATGATCTAGACACAAATAAATAACATATAGCAGAATTTGGGTGCTTTTTTGCCAATGTCTTCATTATTTTATTGTTACTTTAGGCCACAGATAATCAATCAAAGCTTAGTTACAGTTTTTTCTAGAGGACTGCTGCAGTGCGGAAAAGTTACGTATGATTACTGAAATCTACCTTTTTGTACTAAAAAAGGAGCAAGTATAAGAAAACTGCCATTGCCTTCAGCAATTATTTGTTTGAACTGTCCAGGTGAAAAATTGCCCAGAGACTTAATGGGCGTATTTGAAGATTATGGCAGCCTAAAGGTGAAGGTGTGAGGTGGAATGTCTTAGACTTTGTCACTATTCCAATGCCTGTTTGCTGCTGAAGACAGTTTCTTTCCCTGGTGAGAAGACAGATGAAGTGGAAAAATCTATAAAGTATTCTCTATGACAGTGTGACTTCTCATTAAAGGGCAGCGGTGGTAGCAAACCATTTTTGAGTGCATAAACTCTACACTGCACTCTAGAACGCGAAAAAGGAAGAATATGTGTGGATTCCAGTGGATTCCAAAAAATTTTTTCCAGCTAGCCATTTTTCTCTGGCTTCTGTATTAGTTTCAGAACTATTTGCATAATGTCATTTTCTCTGCTTGGTTTAATAAAAATTAAATATAAGCACAAACTTTAAGTTACTTTTGTGGTAATAGTAAAATCTGGTTTGCTCAGAAAGTAAATTACCATATAAAGAAGAGAAACAGAATTGGGAAAAATGTAAATAGGGACACAAAAAACTTGTACTACAAGAAAGAAATTTTGAAAAACGAATGCTTTGCATTTAGGTCAGCCTATTTTAACTTAAACCTTGTGTCAAAATTCAACCAGCTTTCAGCCACTGTAATGAAATTTTGAAGTTGACTGTTCTGAACTAGAGAAACACTTTTGGTTACATGAATTGACAAAACATTTGTGAAAAACAGTACAGAGACACTTAGAATAACAGACTGTCCCTTATTCCAATTCTGTTATGTAATTTAGTACATAACACAACTGATGACAACTGAAATTATCTATTATCTCTAGAGAAATTTCACTATAAATAGCATTAATACTTCTGGACGTCGTAGCAATATCCTTAATTTCTGCACTTTAGGTTCACCTCTTGATGTGAAAATAATTCATTTTTTTGTTCTCTGCTATCTATCAGCATGGATGTCAATCAAGCAGGTGATGAACATGTGCCTGTTAGGGGTTATATTTAAGATCATCAACTCATTTCATGTAGGCTTCTAAACAGATGGTTTCTCTTGGTCCCCAGAAAGCTAATGTGGATTTGAACTGCTGATGTGAGTGCGAAAGAATCTGTTTATATCCGCCAATCTCCTCATTCTGGCTTCCATCTATTAAAATTTTAAAGGCACAGATTTTATTCTGTATGAGCGAAGCATATGAAAAATCACTGCGCTGGATTAGTAGGTAATTAGTGAAATTTCCTTCAATTAAAACCGAACACACAAGCCTGCAGCCTTGCATATTGAGTGCATTCTTTAAAGCAAAGTAGGCACCAGTATAACTTGAGACAGAGCTGTGATATAAAATTCTGCAGCTTATATTGCTCTGATAATTTTTGGAAGTGTTTTCCTTTTTACACCTTTCTTTTTCGGATAGTTCTTTTTAAGGTTTTTTAGATTGTGTTTTTCACTAGATTTTGTTCAGTTTCTCAATCACTTAGAAAATAAGGAAATAGCTTTACATTCAGAACAGAAATATACTGCCTAAATTATTTCTGGTAATGAAAATGAAATATGAGAGTTATCTCATGGATTTTGCTGAGGATGAGAAACCTCTTCTTTCCATTATGAATATTCTTGCTATCCAATGACAGATTTAAGGTACACACTGTGGACCACATTTTTTTGCCTCTCTCTCCATGAGCGATATAGTACACTTGAATCTTACTTCTACTGTTTGAGTGTTATAAACCTCTCAATATTTGGGGTGAGAACGTTTTTAAAGCCTCACCTTATGGAATGAAGTTGCTTACATGATAGTCAGTTCTGCCTTGAATGCAATTTTCTAGTTTTTTGCAGGGAAAAAAGGAAACAAAAATTTTAGTCTGTGTCATAGTCCTAATATTGAGAAAATTATCACATCGTTACCCTTAAAAAAAACAAATCAGTATGACACGATCAGTCTCATGATTTGGGATTTGTAGCTTCTGAATACATGATGATAACAGCACAGGGTAGTTTTTCTTAACAAGTATTTCATCATTCTCAATTTAAGCAGAAGTAAGGAGAGCACTCAAACTACTCGTGTTAAAGCATATCCTCGCATAAGAGGCTTCTGCAGTAAAAGTGTTTCCATTGTGTGTTGTGTATTTTAATAGTTAAACGAGCTGCTCAAAGCAAATACGGCCATGATGTGTATTCATCCTAGTAGTGCTTCTGTCCATGGAATAGCAATCAGATACAATACTTTCATCACAGTGAGTAAGCCATTTCTACTTGTGGAGGATTATACATATCTATAAGGAAGGATTCAGTACCTGAACCATTTTTTTTTGTTTACTTGGTTGTTAACTTAATGAATTATTATCAGTGCTGGGATGAAAATAGCCAGACCTTGGTTACTGTGAGATGATAGAATGCAAAGCTCTTACTAGGAAGCTTTTCCACACTATGCTACTGCAGGTTGATTGACGATACCTCACGTTTTACAGCTATGAGGATCTCTTTGATTTTCCTGTCACAAACTATAGCTAGAAACATTTTTTCCTTAGGTAGAGTCTCAATTTCTAACCAGAAAGAAAAGATTTTGTTGAAATCCTGGAACAGTCAGAATTATCATTCTCTTATTACTTTTCCTTTTTGTTCCTTTGGTCAGAATGCAGGAAGATATGAAAATGAAAACTTAAGGGATCAAAAGTCTGTAAAAAGTTCATGCTTGTCTTTGTTCCATTTGAGTTCAGTAGAAAACAGGAGTTTACTCCATACTAAAGCTCACTGTACGGAAGCAACAGGGTAGGACTTCATGAGAGTTCACAGTTGTGGACTCTAACAAAGGCAGACATTTTTCAGTACATGGCATACATGTATGACTTAGTCATCCATAGTTTCTTTCATGGTCAGTGAAGTAGGCACTTCAGTAGTATGTCTGCTTTTGATACCTACTTTAAGAAGAGAAGGCTGTGCTCTGGAACTCGGCAGTTTCATCCAGTACGGTCAATACCAACTCTGTAGTCCATTGCCTCACATCCAAAATTAAGACAGGTGAATTGTTGACTCTTCTGTTGTATATTTAAGTCCTTTTGACTTCTTTGAAAATAGTAATTTATTCACTGTAAGGCTTTGAAAGAATAGGATTTAGCTTATTTGTCCTCATCCATTACAAAATTCTGTGGCTACTGCAGCCACTGACAGTTCAGAATGTGGGGTACAGTTCTTGGGTTCATGTATATTGCTGTATATCCATAGACCTAACTCGCTTCTAGCCAAGCTTACTTGTCTTGGTGCTGCTTCAGTAGCACAAGCTGTCATACTGTGTCCAGCATTGATTTGCTTTTAAAGTTTTGCTTCTCTCCAGGAGCAGATATGGTTTAGAAATGGGCACGCATCAGGAAGATTATAATGAAATAAATTCCTTAGCATTCCTAATTCCTTAGCATATTCAGGTCATATTTCTACTTCTCATCTTCAGCAAAGATGAGAAAAAGTGATTTTCTCTCCCTTCTCTTTCTTTCTTTTTCTTTGTTTTTCTTTTTCTTTCTTTCTTTCTCTCTCTCTCTCTTTCTCTCTCTTTCTTTCTCTTTCTCTCTTTCTCTCTTTCTGTCTTTCTCTCTTTCTGTCTTTCTGTCTTCCTTTCTTTCCTTTCTTTCTCATAAAGCATTGATTCTCCTTAGTCATCCCCAGAAAACGTGTTCCTAAGGGTGATCGCTCACCTCCTTTCCTCCACATCTGGCTCCGCTCTTCTCATTTTTTCATTTTCCTTTCCCAGAACAATTCTACAACTAAAGGGCTTCAGATATTCCATTTTTATTTTTGACATACACAAGTAAATTTGACTTTACAGGCTCGACCTAGCTATCCAGCTTTTCCTGTTAGTAATCCTAAGGTTCACATTAGTGAAACACTATTTTTGTGTCAGGATGGAAGGAAACAGGAGCTGCTGCTTCCTTAGTTAACTTTAAATTTAAATGATGACATGTTAGTTGCTCATGCTTTCTGAATGTCAGTCTAGCTAGTATCACTTGTCAGAATGATAAGTAAAAGAATATGCTGCTGCCTCCTGAGCAATTTGAGTACCTGTGGTGACCTCCAAACTTAAAATTCCTCCTTGTCTTTGGTTTAAATTTCTCTGTATGTCATTGTTAAGCACATTTGATTCTTCAGGATACTGCAAGAAGCAGCAGAAAGGCACTGCTTGTGTCAATAACTGTAGAGTACTGACAATTGTAGTTGAGGATGTCTTTAAGGTATGTGTCTTTTTACGAAATGTGTTCTCTTTGGTGAGCTAGTTCATTTAGTCCCATAAAAGACATGAACTAGACTTGAGAGTCTTTCCCTTAATGAGTTTTCTGGGGTGTGCAGAATAGCTATTAAGATGAAAAAATCGTGACTTGGTAAGGTTAAATTAGATTTGTTACTATTCACAACTGAACTCACTTGTGGTAGCTGGAGCGAGCTTCTAAAGCAGATGAAGAAAACAGAGCATGAGGCACACAGCAATTTTTCATTGTTATTACAGGTGTCGTATCTAAACTGGCAGTATGCAGGCATAGGAAGGGCATATAAATTAGAAAAAAGAATTTATTCAGACTTTTTCAAAAGCATCAACAGAAGTGAGAAGAAGAATGAACTGCAGTGGGATGTGTGAATGAACATCTTCATCATCACTATCTAGCTATCTTTCAATGCCAACATAAAAAAAAAAGTACCAGAGAGAAAAGTCGTTTTGCACCTTTGTTCTGCAGTAATTCAAAAACCAAATACGACTTTCATGGAAAATCTGTACAAACTGTTGTAGTTCCTAATATCATGTGCATATTGGAGTCATTTTTCATTTTGAAAAGAATTAAATTACTAACAACCATCTCAAGGAAAACATTTTTCATAGTGGACTGGATCTTTCTGTTCCAGGGGTATTCTAAAAATCTGTGAATTTCCTGTCACCTTAAGATTCAGTAAGATTAGATTAGAAGTTGTTGGGTGCTAAGAACTACTACTTTTTGCTATTGCATGGTAGATTCACTTGACACCTTTTGTGATGTTTGACTGCCGCAGTAGAGGACTCCTGTCAAAACTGGGCAATGGTGAATATCTGTACTCTCACTTTCTTTAAACTACCTAATTGTAACTGAAATGAGGCTTCTGTAGCACAAACACCATGCGATATAAATGTGTCATTAGAGCACAAATAGGTTTATACAAAGTTAGTCAATGGCTTTTTCATTATTTTTCTTCATTGTAAATGAAGAAAAGGATTTTTCCTCCCTTTAAAGTTAACTTTGTATTAGATCAGGCACACAGTCATCGTATAGTGAACTGGTACAGTAGTCACACTGTCAAAGACCCTCTATCTTGCAAGAGGTTATAACCCTGTCATATAAAGGGAGGGGGGTTTACCCTATTCTTAGTATATATGGAGGAAATTTCCCTCAGCTTGCTAGTTAGCCCACTGCTCGCTCCTGGAAAGGTTTTACTTTTCAGTGTATCAGACCTAGACAACAAAGAAATGTGGCCATGAAAGTAGGAAAGCTCCCCCACTGCAAGTGTGAAAAAGGAGATATTTTGTCTCAAGTTGAAGCCATTTCCTTCCTTTCTGCAGTGTTGTTCTTTCCTCCTTTTCTCAAATGCAAGTATTTTTCCAAACAAAAGGGGAACTGCCTTTGTTTACTGTCATGGTAGAATTTCAAAATTGTAGTTTGGATTGTAACTGCTCCTGATAAGGGACAGGATATAAACTTGTCCAAGTGAACCTGAAAGCTTCACAATAATCGCAGTAGGGTGAGAAGCACAAGGGCTGGCCTCAGGTAGCCTGCCCTCCGCAGTGTCCCAGGGCAGCCGCAGTTTGCTGGCCACCGCTGTCCCTGCCAGGGGGCACTCCTGGACCTGGCACACACGTTTGGGGGGGGGGTTCTGCAGGTAGGGCATTGAGAGTAAAGTAAGGAATGTGTTTATTGAACGTACAGATTACTGCCTTTGCCAGAAAAATCGGAAGTTGAAAATGGGGATGAAATGGTTCAGAAGCTTCACAGACTAATGACAGTGGAAGAGGTCTCAGCAACTAAATTTACTGGACTAATTCCTTATACTTATATCTCAGAAGCTCAAAAGACAGTACAGCCTCAAAGAATAATTAGGCAAAGTTTCTGTGAAGACCTACAGCTTGAAATCAACATGATGGTTAAGTCTTGTTCTGAATTTTTCTATTAATACAACTTCTTTTAAAAATTATTCAATCAATCCATTTAATCCCATATTTGTATCATCCAATTATACTCCTTGTATTCTCATCTGTTGTTTCTTCAGTGCAAATGTAAAACAGCCTGATAAAATTAAATAATATCACACTGCTAAGCAGCTACTGCTTCCTAAGAAAAGTGAAGTAAAAAGAATTGGCAATTTCATCAGTTTTGCTGAAGAACTTTTACACTGATATAAGCAGCTTTTTTTCCTGCCAGATACTTGCAGTATAGTGTCAGATTGGCTGTTTATATATACGAAATATTTTTGCCCTTTTTTTTTTGAAAAGAACCATGATTCCTTTCCCATTGAATGGCACTGAAACAATATTGCACAATGTAAGCAATTAAAAATAATTGCAAAGGCTTGAAAGCGACAGTCTAGCATGCAAAGCTCAAATTCTAAAGTTTTTCCTTCACTTTCCTTAGACAAAATTCCTACATCTTTTACTGCAGATTCCACTTTGCACTTCCTGATTTAAAGCAGGACAAAATGAATAGAACAGATAACTGTCTGCCAAATCTGTATCTTTGCATGTGGTCGTCAGTGCCCGACACAAGAGTTGTGTGTAAATAGTGTGAGCATACTGTTTGGATGTGTGACTCTGAGTTACATCTTCTCGATTTACCTTGCCTGGATGCAGTGTCAGCTCGCCTCAAAAATTCTAACCCAGTATGAATAAGTTCTTTTACAGGTGGTATTAATTACAGCTGTGTGTTTCTGAGGCATCTGAAACTTAGCTCGTCAGTGCAACGTTACAAGAATGTTCTGCCCCTTCTCCAACAGCTTCGCTTTCTAAAACATTTATGCACCTTTGCAATGCCATGAAATGTGGTTTTAGCCATTTTGTTTCCATAGATTAGTTTGCTGCACCACACTACACTTCTGGAGCATGGAGGAGATCAGACATCAGGGCTGGCTTGACATATTTTAATATGTGAAGCGTGAAGGTGAAAACTGCAGTCAGCAGTGCCAGTCAAATGGATTAATGCTGTTGCTGAAACTGGAAAAAGAAATTACTAGGGCAGGGTAAACTGATCGTTTGCAGTATATTCTTTTAAATGATCGAACTCTCTCCTCTTAATTTTAATAATTGGAGAAATAAGGACTGGGATTCATTTTGTCCAGTTGTAGATACCTATTAGTCAGGTGTGTAAGTTTACAGTACAGATCTGAGCTGGTTTTACAGCCAGCGGATAGGCAATTAATCTTATTTTAATTCAACCTCTATTATGGGATAGGATGACTCATCTTCTGAGGGAGCTGTTTCTTGCTGTTGACTGTGAAGGAACATAGTGTCTGTCAATTAAATTAGGGCAGATGAACCTACCATGCAGCTTTCCGTGTGGATCTCTTGGAAATAAAAGCCATATCTGAAACTCAAAGTGCTTAATGGAAATGCACGAGTAGTTCACAGAAGTGGAAACAAGAAATCATATGGTGGAGCTGTATGTGCATTGGTAGTGAATCGAAACTGCTTAATGTTTATAGTTACAGATTTGATTTTTTTATAGTTATCTGGTTTTCCCCAATAAACAGTGTATGTTGGGTTTTTTAATAAGGAGGAAAGGAAGATATTTGTCTTCAGTTAAGCAGATGGTTCAGTGAATGGGTCAGACATGCTTTTGCTGCATGGATGTATGTTATTTTGAAAAAAAAAAAGGGGAAAATATCTGAAAAGTATAAAATTATATTGCTTGATTCTGACATATGAAACCCCCATCTAGTGTAAACATTAACTCATTGGGTCTTTTGCCAAACCAAGCAGAGGTGTTACTTTAAGAAGATAAATCTTAGAAGCAAAAATTACTAAAAATTTGATTGGATGTTTAATGAAGATTACTACTTAGATCACAGTGATCAATTTCGTAAAAACTGGTGCCCGAGAATTTCTTTAGATAATATCCATTTATTGTGTTTTGCAGTGGAAATTTTAAATAAAGACCATTAAAATTACCTTTAAAACATTACTATACAGATTTCAGTATAAGAAGTCTGTCTCCATGGTAGGTGCAATATGACCTTATTCTTGTTTTTCATGGGAAGTGACTGCACTGGTTACTGCAAAGCTGTGAGCCTGAGGGGATGGCTTTATGTCTATATGAGATCAAAATCATAATTAGAGAAAAAACCTCCTACAATGTGACATATCTTAAATTGACCTTTCAAAGTATCTTGTGGGCAGTCGGGGTTCCCAAATCATTTGGTTTCTCAAGCTTTTCTTCTGTGTGGAATTTTGATAAGGGGAGTTCATTAAATAATAATAAAAAAAAAACTGTTAGGAATTGTGTATGATGTGTGATAGTAGGAATAAAGACAAAGGCAGTATTGCTAGCACTCTGTGAAATCAATCATACTTATAATTTGATTTTTTTTTTCTTATGCCTTCTCAGAGTCATTTTACAATCTCTTTAATTTTAGTTGCTCTTCTCCTTTTGTTTAATTATCACTAGATTTTTTTCTGGACATTTTTCTCCTGCCCCTTTTCTGCCTTCTCTTTTAAATTTCCTAAACAGATTATGTATCAAGGTGAACTTTTGAACTTACTGTTCTTCAGCTGATTAGAAAATGGGTATAATAGGGAATCTCATTTTTAATAATGATTTCACGAGAGTAATTGAATACTATCTTTCAGCTGGTGATCCCAAAGTCCTTTGTAAATGTGAGTCAGTATTATTATTGTTCACCAAATAATAGAAAAGTGGAACAGATAAATTTAGGTATGCTCTTTGAAAAATGCTCACTTTTGAAGTAAGGTTCTGAGCCCCTTAGTCGCTCAAATTCTAGGTTGAGCTTTACCAAGGTGACTGCCCCAAAGTTTCCTCTGAACCTGCTGAGAGCTGTGGGAACTCAGTATGCCTGAAAAACAGGAAAGGATGAGTAGAGAACAGTCACACATTTATGGAATGAGCAGATGAACTCAATACACGGGAAGTCTTCATCTCCCTGATGTATACATTTGTCTTACCAGCCAACTTTTTCATGGTTCTGCTACCCTCAGATGCTTAACTGTGACATTAGGATGATGTTTCAGACACTTCCCTTTTAAGTCTTCACCAAAGTCGTTTTCCTCAGGTCCCAAGGAACTCAGGCACCGATCCCTACTTTTCTTTAAAGGCATAATGTACAAAGGATCTTGTAGAGTTTGATGGATGAAAGAAAGAATATGGCTTATAACTGAGCCTTAAACATTTCACTTTTCAAGAAAGAGATCTAGGTGATTCAATTAGGAAATCAGATAACGCTGTTATCTCTATTGCCGCTGTGATGATGCAATGGATTTTGGGTCCTATAAAATCTGGAAGCAATGCCTGTGCCTATTCAGTTCAGCTTCTGTTGGGATCATTCAGAGCTTATTGCATTTTAAGTTGAGCCAGAAACAGAGACAATTTTTATATTATTTTTTCTGTATTGCCACATAAAGTACGGTATGATTTTACAGTGCGAAGTATTTATAGCACCAATAATGATGTCTCTCACTTTATGTTCAGAGCACTCAGCCAGTTTGCAATGCACCAGTTCCTATAAATCTACCATTTATCACGTTGTAACTTAGGAAATACATTTATGTTCTTCCCTGGGCAGATGTGTGTGTCTATAAATAACTAGGGCATGCACATCCAGAATCTTTGCAGAAAACTTTATCTTCTGTGTTAGAGTAGAAATTCTGAAGTGGTGGATAAGCAAGTCTTTTTTCTGTGAAAAGTTACTTAAATATGTTTGATTCTAAGAATTCTTGTCACTTAAAAAGAGAGAGAATTTACAAAGATAGTGGACAAGCTAAAATATTCAGTAATTAAATCTTCTCTTTTCATCTCTGTCCTATTGTTGTTTTATACATTTATTCATCATTTTTAGGTGACTTGTTCAATGTGAAAAACCTTTCATTAACTTCTGTTGCTTCCCTTGTCTCTAGCTAACATCTAATACAAGCAATTACTTTTCCTTCCAGATCATTATAGGAAATACACTCCTGTTTTAAGCAGTATTTGGATTTGAAGGTATTAATGATTAGAGAATACTTTTTAAAATATGAGATGGTAAACAGGGAGTCTGACCTATGTTCAGTCCTCTGACATGAGGCTGTCACAGGAAGCACTTTTTTCTATAGAACAGTATTGCAGATCCTATTAGATATTCTTCATAAATTCATACATATTGCATATTATGCCCTTGAATTCATCAGGACGTTTGGTGTACAGAATATACTTCTGTGTGGTATATGCAGCAAAATTTAAGAAATAGATTTGATTTTCCTATCCATATCTAATTCTCCTTCACTTACTATTTTATTTTTATGTGCTTGCTTATATTTCCAGTACCTAGCAATGAAACAGCTCAAATACTGCGAAGGATATGTTTTAAGATTTAATCTACGTACAAAAATAACCCTATCAAAAAGCCATTGTGACTAGAAAATGTCTAGCCTGCTGGTCTAATGCAGAATGAAAACTAATTTCACCTGATTAAGAAACAGATTCAGGGTGCATATGTTCTATGTAGATTATTAGTGAATTTCCAGTTGCAAACTTAAGTCTCAGTGTAACCTGTAAGTAGTTAGGGTAATCATTCAAAGGAAATATGCCTATAAGTAGTGATAAAACCTTTTTGTGCTGTTAGTGAAAAGTAAAACTAGTGGAAAATGAAAATATACTTTTAATTTTTCAGGATGATAGAAAACAACATTGTAGATATTCAGCACTTTCAATCGAATTGAAGAGATCCCACGTCCATGTTTCTTCCACAGCACGTACTCACTTGCAGCTGTGTGCTTCCACAGGTTATTTACTGAGAGAGACACTCTTGCCCACTCCTGAAATGGTGCCTTACCCTGCAATTTCTCTTCTCCAGAGTTCTTACTGGAGTCTCACTGTGGTCATTGTGGCCCAGCTCTGCCCTAATTTTTTACTGCAGAACTGAGACTCACCCATTCTCAGTGTACTCCTATGGATATATTAGCTAAATGGCTTTCAATTTGATAAACATTCACATAAAAGTATTTGGTTTTAAGAAAATTCGATGGAATCTATTTCAAGGTTTAAATTCTTTAATTGAAAAAATATTTGGGATTTCTCTACTTTTTTCTTTCAAACGATATATTGCAAAAGAATGTAAGGACATACCTTCTTTGAAGACTTTGTAACACAGAGTTAATTTTTCATAAATTCCTGTTTCTTCCTATGCGAAAAGAAAAACAAGTTTTGTATATTTTTAAGTCAATTAATTAATTTAAGATTAAATCTATCTAAAATATGAAAGGAGCAAGCTGTCACCTCTTTGAGTGTTAATCTCCGAGTGATAATACTTCTTTTTTTACTTTTTTTTTTCCCACATAATAATCTTAGTCAATGTAAAATACTCCCCCCCCCAATCTGTCCTAGTTTGGTTTCAACTGCTGCTGGCTGTGGCAGCTTCTGAGAGTATTTGGGGACATCTTTCTGTAGAACATCCCTTCAAAGGAACGACGTGTCAGTCAAAGCCAGGTGCATGCAGGTGCGCTGAGAAAAAAGTGTTTACCCGTGTTTTTGCCTCATCACTCACAATTGACACTCAATCTCATTGTCAGATTAAAAGATTATCAGCTTAAAGTTCAAAAAGAGCACATCATCACATGAATAGACTGGGAACTGGAATACTTCTCTCAGTCTTTATTTTTGTATTGTTGCTGATGATTATATTTTCAAGTTTGCTGTTGTTAGTGGTCTGTCACTGCATAATAACTGAGGGGAAAAATTTAAAGGCAGGCAGGTAGGCAGTATCATGTCTTGATATTGCCAGAACTACAAGTAGTAAAGAAATAGTTAATTCAAGCTGTTTAAATATTTTTCTATTCGGATGGAATAATATCAAGCCAAAGGTTAGAAAATATGACTGTGTTGATATGTAGAGTTCGCACATGCTCTGTGTTTGATTTCCAGGGAATACCGAGGTGATGTGCTTAAAAATACCTGTAGCAGAACAATGCTCTGTTCTTAAAGACACAGCTTTGCACTCGCATGCATGGGTCTAATGTTGCAACCAGGATAGGAGTCCCTTTTGCCGACAATTTCAGTGAAAATTGAGGGATCTCAGGCTCCATTAAAAATATTTTTGAACACCACAGAATCAGCCTATTAAAACAGCTTTTTCTGTGGAATGATTGTTTATTTTTCCACTATTTTTAATAAATTATTTACCATTTGTATAAAAAATATTAAATACATGGATGATAACCTTGCCATCCTTGCAGTGCGTCCTAGCCCTGGTATTAGTCTAAAGTTCTGCCTATTAAATATCCCTACCACTTGTGAATGTCACCAGTTCCATATGAAGGTAGTTAATTCCACTGCATCTATCTCTAATATAAAAGCTTTATCCTGACTGTTCATGCTTTTTGAATTTACAAACGGGAAAGATGAATGAGTTATCTTTTTTGAGAAATTCTTTCCAGCTATGTATTACCAGGAGTTTGTTGAGTTTAGAACTGTTTTCTTTGCCTCTGCGACCCCTTTACTTTGCATTTCTCAGTGTTGAAGGCCCAGCATGAGATACTCTAAACATTCTATGAAATTCACTTACTTGGCTGTAACTTTGCAGTAAATTTACTGCCATTCTGCTCAAAGTATTTTCACTTTTTGCTTTTATAGATAATTAGGCAGGAGTTTAGCTCTTGGGAAAGAGGAGTGTAATATTTTGCAAACATAAAGGATGAACACAGAACTGCCTGAACTTCAGAGTTTTTGAGGAAAAGCTTCTTGGATACTGATTTTTGTCAGGATAAGTCTTCTTATTACAGTCGTTCCTCTCCCTTAAAAATATCTTTAATTATGGTTTTCTGTGGCTAACTCCTGCCACTTGCATGTTATCACTTAGAGATAGAGTTTTCTAAGTTTGATCTACTTTGGCTCCATTGTGAAGGATACTAAGCAATAATGGTTCAGCAAGCTTATAGAATTGATGGCATTGATTGATTGATTGATTGATTGAATGAGTCTGTGGCAGTTAAATTGGAGCTGAAGCCAGGAGTATACATAAATACTTCTGTATGTGAGGATGAGCAGGTTGCCATACTCACAGTGTATTGTGATTATGAAATTCTTTCTACTCCGTCACTAAAGCTACTGATGCTGGAAGTCTTAAGTCAGTACACTGGGGTTACAGGTAGCTAAATATTTTCAAAGGATTGGCAGAAGAACTCTCTGTATTTTTAATATCGATTTTCATTCTAACTTGGAGTACTGAGGATGTTCCAGAAGCTTCTGGGAGTAAAGGTTATACTAACTTTTTTTTTTTAATGGCTGAGATAACCTAGGTAATTATAACCCTGTCAGTCTGACATCAGTCTCAGGCAAAATAATGGAAATGCAAGTGTGGGACTTGAATAATAAAGGATTGAACTCTACTGAGGCAAACAATATGTTTTATAAGCACAGCTATTAAGATATAACAAAGACAGCTCAAGTTACAGAATGAGGGATGCTACACAGGAAAAGCATTTAGGTGCCCTAATGGGTAATAATAATGGATATAACTCAAGTTTTTCATCCAGAACAGTAGCCAACAAGAGTTGACATAATCACGGAAGGTATAATACAGGGCAGTATAGAATAAAACTAAGGAGATCACTTTATCTCTCAGCTCTGTGCAGCTAGAGAATACAAAGCCTAATCTTATTTCCCACTATTCAGCAAGGATGTTGGAAACCTGATGTCCTTAAGAGCCACAAGACTTGTTAGAAAATGTTTTGTATGATAATATATTATCTCGACGGGTTTTACTCGGTTCACTTAGAACACAAAATCATTACAGGAAGACATGATATTAGTTTATAATTGTATATGTGGAGAACAGAAAACTGGAAACAGAAGGCTTAAAACCTAGCAGACAAACATGTTAACAGATCAGCAATTGGAAGTAGGTGACTCATGCCATAAATAAAGAACCATGGTGGCACCTGAACACAGCAATGGTGAATTCTTTAAGGAAGGTAGTTTATAAATCAAAGTCATGGTTTTCTAAGACAGAATCTCTGCTACAAATAGGAATTTCTTCTTGGGAATTCCCAAGCCCTTTGTAATACCACAGGTCAGACGACATGGTAACAGTCGTCCCTTCTGGCTTTCTAATCTGCCTTGGGGTGTCAGCAAGGCATGTTGGCTTTGAGTTGTGCTGACATTAGGGTCTCAGAACATGTAGTTGAGCTAGAATAGGCCTCTATAGACACTTGTTGGCCCGCAGGGTGATACACCTTCCAACTTGACTCCTGATCACAACAATAATACTGAAAGCATACTGAAAGAATACTGAATACTGCTTTAGCGCTGACAGTAAACACAGTATTTTAATTTCAGCAATTTACTTTCAGAGCCAAGAATAAGACAAATAAGAAATTTAAAACTAAGAAGGTCTGCTCGCTCATGAAGAAGGTTTTGCAAGTATCAGCACCACCTTGTATAATGCTTGTTCCATTTACTTTAGTTTAGTTTACTGTGGGTGAATATCTCTACAGCTTTGCAGATGACCCCCCCATCAAACCTTTCCACATACTATGTAGGGGGTGCTTGGTCATTTTGCAGGACCCATTTGATATTAGCATCTCTGTGCACTTATTAGCCTATGGCTTTAGAACAGGACCTTTTCAGTGGTTACTATTTACATTACTTCCAGTAATGTTCCTGTTGAAAGTTACTTGGACTTCTTATTGATCACAGTATAAAAATAAAGTTGAAAGAGTTACAAAGAACAAAACTGAACACATTTTACTTCTCTCACAGAAATAGTTTAGATTATCAGAATAAGCATATTTTAGTTGAAATTAAATACTTTAATGTTTTTCCTTTTTAGCCTCTAAATATGCTTTTTCTTTAAAAATGAATTTTAAATAGTATGATTGCAAGTATCTGCATAAATCTCTAAAAATGCGTGCATAATCACGGAAAAATAAAGAACTCCTAGCAGCCTTAAGAAAAAATTACATTTTATTGTTCATGGTACAGAGATTTGCAACCATTTTCTTTAAAAAAGAGACTTCAACTACAGAGTATATATATCTCCTCCATTTAAAAAATACTCTTTCACGGTAATGTTTATTTTGTTTAATTTACCCTGTGAGAAAAATAGATATGTGCAATGTAATATTTGATTGTGCCTATGTGTTTATATTGCAGTACCTTCTAAATGAACCAGAATATACTACAAGCTATGAGTTAGTATTTTTTAGGAATTTTCTTTTGCCCTCTCCCATTTTAGATCTTTGTAGGAATTCTTCAAGTGGTTAAGTGAGCATGATCTCGAAAAGGCTGTGGTGAGTAAATGTGCTCAAGTAATAAAATATTCAAGAATGTTTCAAATTTGTATGGACTTTACTTTTCCACTCACTTTCTTGGCTCTAAAGTAAGAAAGCGTAGTTAAATGACTGATAGTATTAATCTGTCATACTAATTAAAAGGTATTTGAGCAGTCTGCAGATTACTGTTGGCCCTGAGGCAAGAAAATCCATCAGGTGAGCACACTTAATTATCATTAATAGAATTTTACTTTTTATTATCTGAGTTAATTTTTTTTTTTTTTTGTGTAAAAACCTGCCACAATTAGGACTTTGCTCTGCTGATGTCACTGGTGTAATGACAGCATTCTGGCTCTGGTGGCCGATCAAGGCTCTGCTGAAGCTAAGAGTAGGTCTGAATGTCAGAGGGACTGTATGAATTCACGCCACCTGGCCATGATGCCATCAAATATGTGCAAGCTGGTATGAGGTTTGCTCTGGCTGTTCTGCTGGTACCAACAGGTGGGAGCTATATGGGAATGAGGAATGCGAAGAGAATTCACATTTGTCCACATCTGGTTGCTTTTCAGCTCTTTTATACTTCTGCAGCAGGTGGACCTTATGCTTGGGCAGTTTCTGCATCAATTATAAAAATTGCTTATGTAGATGTGTGAGAACACTGGCATCTCTATCTACTTTGTGTGCTCTGTTTACCAAACAAGAACTTAATGAAGAAAGAGCACTGCAAGAAAGAAGGGGAACATGAAAAAGAACAGAAAACAAAAAGATAATTATTGAGAAGAAACAGTTCTGCAAAATGAGGTTTTTTACTGTCATTATTATTACTGAATATTTCCTCCTTGATTTCAGCTTCTGCAGAAGACATATGTGTAACTGCACATTTCAAGTAGTGATCTCTGACTGGTTTAAAAAAAAGAGGAAGAAGCAGGGTATAAATCACTATAAAAATAACTGTAGCATAGTAAAACATTTCACTCATTCACCTAACCTAGTCTCTGAGTAGCTAACAGATTCTCTGTGGCCCAAAATAGGATGGTATCAGAATTGGATATTTATTGCCTCAACATGCAAGACTTCCTCCAGGTTCTTTAGCTCTTGTTAGTGCGTCTTTTGTGAAGGAGATGGATAAAGTGCAAAGTAACAGTATTTCTGATGTTTTTGTCTTGATTCCATTTCCTGGTGGTGTTAGTTGAGAGAGGAAAGCGTAGTGGTTTACTGTTAGCATCACCCGTCACAGCTGCAGGTCTGGCACCGAAACTACAGAACCCGTGACGACTTGCCTTAGTTGAATTGTTATAGAGCACATGGAGCTGTAGGATGTGCTGTGGGCTCCTTCATGTTCTCTTCAGGTTCTTGGCATTTTTCATTGGTGCTCACAAAAGCTCTGTCCATGTACTCTATGACCAAGCATTTAAGGGGATATAAATAGCTATCTTAGATGCATAAAACCTATGGAAGAAAACAGTGTGTTTTCAATGTCCTATGATAACTCTTGATAAAATACTGAAATCTTTGCCATAGACTACTATTTGAAGCTACTGGAATGGTTGAGACATCTAATGTACAGCAAATGTGAAACCAAAACAGTGTTTCGGTTTACAACAGACTTAACCTGGATCAGCACCGTACGAAAAGCCCCCCTCTGAGGCTCTCTGAGTCACAAAGCTGTGGAGGGCCAAGTTCAGTTGTGTCAATTATTGTTGTGGGGCAAATGTGGTTAAGTGACCTCATCTCCAGTCTTCTCTACTTTTCCCGTGTAGGAGACACTGAATGACTTCCTGACTCCACACAATATATCTATAAATATATAGAGCAAAGCAGTACAGAGACTGCTTTGCTCACTTGAACTGCAGTATACTTCACAAAAGAGCCTCCAATTTTTTGTGATACCTGTTCTGTGCAAATAATTAGGAAGTTCTTAATTATATGGCTTCATTTTATTAATTAATTTTAAAAAGTAATTACTGTAGTAAGTAGCTGTTTAATTTAAGTGTTATTAAAAATGAGAACATTTGCGAGAAAAGGGTTACTGAAAATAATAAAATGGAGGGAGCAATAGAGGAAAAAAAGATGATAGAAAAGGTTGAACACTGGAAACTATGATCTGAGGTACGTTTTTGATTCACAGTGGTGGGTGTTTTGTTTGACTAATAAGGAAAGTAAGGCACCTGTGTAGATTGAAACAAAATTTCAGCTGTGGTGTGAAAGTAAGAGTACATCCCAGGGATGAGAAGGAACACACAGCTTTCCTTTCAAACAGAGTGGCAGACAGCAACCAGCAGCCTGCTCTCTCATCTGAAGTGGCCATGTTTGCATTCTGCACTTCATCACCCCATGGCAAGTCCCAGTGCAGTGTCACGACATCTCAGCTCGCTGTAACCCAAGTGTCAGCACAGCCCTGGGAATGCATGGCTCTGTTCCACTTAGTACCTGGCTTCTCACAGCATTTCACTCTCCTTGTCTGAATTAAAAGGGAGAAAAGATACTCCTCGTTGAGTGTGTATCTCATGTTTGTAGTCTGACAGGGTGGTCCAAGCCATTCATCAGTTTTCCTAAAAGGGGGTGTGGAATCGCTAACAATTAAGTACATCTAGAGAGCTCGTGTTAACTCTGCACAGGTGTCCATGGTGTAATGGGTATGGATGTTTACAGGGCAGGAACCAAGAGTATGCAAAATCCTAAGACCTTTTTTACATCATTATGTAATGTTTCCAGAAAGATAAAGGAGTATCTCCCCATCCTTGCCTCTGTCGAATGTTTGCCAATAGATACAGAAGTTATTAATGTTAGTTGATACTGAATGTTATTTGCCTGTTTAGTTGTCCTTCGTTGTTTCTGTCTGTGGCCTAACAGTTCCCTGCCACCAAGGTCAGGAGAATCTAGTTTCCCTATCTGTGTGCTCGCCAGTTCTCAAAACTCTGGGACTTCCTGTGAGCCGATACATTTTACTAATCTGGGAAACAGATGAGACAACAGAAGAAGATGGATAGTTTAGAGCTGTACTAATAAGTAGAATTATTTCATAGCAGGAGCCCCTGAACAGTGAGGAAACTGGAGAAAGTTTGTGAAATGACATAGACAGTGATAGAGAAAGGAATAAGGAGGAATGACAGCAAAACACTCTTTAAGTACCAATAAGCCCTTAAATCAGGTCAGTTTCTTACAGCCCTCCCCCCTGCTCCTGTTGATCTTGTATATCCAAAACCACTCCCTTTTCTGTGTTACCTCAGCTTACCTCATGAAATATATATTCTCTCAATGCAGTGTTTGCCTCTCCATCCATTTTCTTAAACCGCAGAGCCACAGCTTTGGTATTACCCCCTTAAACACTGTCCAGACAGGCACCACAGCAGTCAACATATTTCCTTCTAGCAATAATTAATTTTCTTTTACACTCAGAACTGGATGCCTTGGAAATGATAAAATCATTAAGAAGACACAGCTGTAGTTCTTACTAGAGAAAAGTAATTCTTCCTTGTTCTGGTGTCAGCTGTGGGATTGCTAGTTAGTACGTTTCTTAGGTTTGACCGCAGGGTGAGTGCTTTGCATGAAAATGACCTGGGCCTCATCACTGAAGGAACACGCTCAGTTTCCAGAAATTCTCTGCTGAGTCCTTACATTGCACTGTATTTTTGTACCCTTGTTTTGCATGCTTTGCTAGTCCTACGGCTTACATTATTTTTATCCCTACACATAGGAGTGTGTAGTTTCCTGAAGAAAATAGTTGACTTTTTTCCATTATAAAGTACCTTGTGTTTACTGTTTCTTGTGTTTGTGTTAATTCACACCTATGCAAGAGCGTTCAATAAGCATTCATGTAAAATATAGGTGAGCTTAAATATGACACGTAGAGACAAGTTTCAAAAGATAGTAAAACCAGCCAAAAATAGGCTGATGATTTAGCCCAGTATAAATAATGTGGAATTATGAATTTTCTGCAAGTCTGTAATAAAATTGGTAGAGTAATGTGGGGGGTTTGTGTCTTTTTGATATTAAAGTGGTAACATCTCCAAGTTTTATTACTTAAACGAAGTCGTGCATAAGAAATGTGTGGACTAAAATCAGGTCTGGACTGATACTGTAAATCTCTAGTATAGCTTTGTACTCCAACACAATTTTGGTCATTCATCAATGAATATAATTTTGCTTATGTGTATCTAATACGTGTTGGCTTATTATATGGTAATAATATATTACCTTGCCAGTATAGTTCATTATGGTATACAGTCTGTGTCATGTGTCATCAATTTTAAGTTGTATTTGGATGTGCACCAGGACCCAGCTTAGCTGGAGACAGGGAATTAGCATATTGTTTCTTGGGGAATGCCCTTGAATGTGCTTGAGTAGCTGCCTTGGGTGAGACGTGAGCAGCATTGCTTGCAGAAAGGGTGAAAATCTGTTTCAAACAGGATGCAGTAATCCTGGGTTGCTGTGCTTATTTTAAAACCCCAGGAAAGCTCTTCAGACTGTCAGGATTATTTTTCAGTGAGTAGCAAGCAGCAGTGATGGGCAGGTTTGTCACCTGGGAAGTCGGCGCTGGGTCACTTTATGAAGCATTTTGGTAGAACTTCAAACAGGGTCCATATGGGAGGCCAGGTCAGAATCTAAGCTCAGGTTGTGGCTGGAAGGTACCACCAAGGAATGAAAAGTGAACCAAAGGCCTTTCAAATATTTCTGTACAGAAGTTGAGGGCAGAGTGTGCTGTAGTGAGGGAAGTCATGAAATGTAAATTATCTCAATGTAAATTTTCTGAATTTGGCATTCTTTCCCTGTAGTTGTATTTTTTTTCAGAAGATTATTTCAAATTTAAATACAGATATGACTGCCAATGTAATTGAATATTAAATGGTACCAAAAATCAGCCTTGGTGTGACCAACCAAAAGAGACAGGCAGCATGACTTTTTATTAGTATCATATGCCAAGGAACATTGTGCCACTTGCTAAGATGAGTGGAACAAAATGTTGCTTTCTGGAACAAAGCATAGAAATGGAGAAAATTGCAATCAATCAAATACAGCAACATTAGTGAAACTTGGGTGAAAAATCCCACAGAAACCTAGGAACATAACTGTGTAACAATCTCCTATTACTGATCGTTTGGCTCATATGCAATCCCATTGTGAGGTTAGTTTCATTCTCATCACACTTTTAATCAAGACTATTGTGAAAATTAGAATTCCATTGAAATGTCCATGAACTGTTGCTTGAGGGCTTTTTTTTTTCGGTATTTTTTTCTATCAACTAAATTTGAGAATGTCTGCATCTGCATACAATGTGGCATATATAATATATTTACTTATAGTAGTCACATCAGACATAGAAGGAAGTACAGAATTTTTCTTTGACCTTGGTAATAAAAGATGACATGCAGCAAAGTTGCAAGGACCACTGGTCCATATCAACATATGCCATTGTACACCTAAGGCAAATGCATCCTGTGACAGCAGACCTGGGTACAAGACACAAAACAAAAAACTAATCCTACAGCTTGCTTATATACTTACTTCTCAGTTCATGAGATCCTTCATTGCTGAATAAGTTATCTGAAATATATTTTACTGTACCTACACATATATATGGCATCCTAAACAAGGTTTGCTCCATGAATTCTGTAGTAAGTAATATTGCCAGGAGCTTTTTATTTCCCATGTAAGAAACAGCAGCTGTGTGTGCACCTGTGCTTTTGTGCGTGTTAAACTGAATGGCCATTTTTTGTTATTTTTGTTACATATTACACTGTCCTGTATGCCGCATTTTCAGTATTTTTTCCTGTTTAAAAGTTGGCATCACACCTGGCAGGGAAAGAAGAGCTGTTATTAGGTAAAACTTGCAAACAAATAATAATATTTTATTTTACTTTAATAATTTTCTTCTTACTGCAATACAGTAACTGTTTACTGATTATAATTTTTCTTAATGAAGAAAACATCCCTACCATTATAATCTCCTTGTGACTAATAGGCTTAGACAGAAATCGCAACGATTGTCATCGTTGAAACTGTAGCCATCATTTTGGCCTTTTTATTTTGAAAGTCAAGAGGGCAAAGCACCACTTAGCTTTATCTTTGTCCACAAAAAGGTAAGAACAAGAATCATAAGAGCTGGGAAAACGGAAATTAATCTGATGAGAGAAAACACATTAAGGCTCAGGCTCATGAGGCATTTTTAAATCTAGATTCAGTAGATTTTACTAATTCCTAAATGCCTATGCCAATATGGGTCATAGTAATCTAAGAGGAAAAATCACATTTCTAGTAATAGACATTTTGACAATTGCTGTGGAACAAATGCGGGTCTCCACGACACCAAAAGAATCCGAAATGACCATCTTGAATTAACTGTTGTTTACTCGGGGTTTTTTCTTAAGGCGAATAGGGATGGCTACTCATGTCACTCTAGTAAGTGTTATTGCATTGATTGCTTATTTTAATTACTCTTTGAAAAGAATGCAATGTTACGAAAGTCATTCATGTATGGATGAATTTCTCATGCTCCACCAAACAATATGTAATATACTGTGGTAGATTTTTATCTGAGTTATATAAGCGTAAATCTGGATTTGGTCTATTGAAATCAATGTCATATTTCACTTTCTGTGTTTTCGTGGTATTTCTGATGATAGAATGTGGCCTGAATGTTTTTAGATAAAAAATGAAAAAGAAGACGCTAGAAACAACATCTAATATTTATTCCCTTATAATCTCCCTTGGTTAAATTAAGTAAAGAAACAGTGAAGGGTTTGTTTCCGTGAAGTATCTACTTGCCTGGCCGTTAAGATGATTTTGCAAGCACTGAGACCCAGTAAAAGTGCTTGTTTACTTCTTTCTGTATCGCACAGAATTCTACAGGTCTTTCATTTTTGTCCGACAGAATGTTTCTCTCATTTGAAAGTTTATTTTTTATTTCTCTTATAATTATGTTTGCCTGTTCATTGCTGCTGAATTATGGATTTGTTTTGGTTAGAAAAGACTGATTCCCACCGCTAACCTGGCATCCCCATGTTCACCAGTAACTCGTGTCCTCAGCTGCCACATCCAGACTTTCTTGAACACTTCCAGGGATGGTGATTCCACCTGTTCTCTGAGCAACCTATTCCAGTGCCTGACCATCCTTTCAGTGAAGAAACTTTTTCCTGCTCTCCGATCTAAACTTCCCCTGGCACAGCTTGAGGCAATTTCCTCTTGTCCTGTCACCTGTTACTTGGGAGAACAGCTTGACCCTCACCTGGTTACAGCCCCCTTTCAGGTAGTTGTAGAAAGCAATGAGCTCCCCCCATGAGCCTCCTTTTCTCCAGGCTGAATATCTCAGAGAAGTCTTTCACCTAATTTCTTGTGTAGTGCACGTCTCCTACCTCCAAATCAAAGTAGCTCAAATAATTTCTATCACTTTGTTCATTCTGTTATGAACCAACAAGAATCCTTGCTTATGGGATAAGTCTATGTTAAAACAACAATGAATTTTATTTTATCCGATGTCTGTTCTTGCCCATTCACTTTCATATGAATTGTAGTTTACTTTGGTCATATACTGTTGTTTGCTTGTAACTTTGGTCATGAGCTCTGCGTGAAGTGGGTGTGTCTGTGTAAAAGGTCAACAAGGTATCCAATGATTTCCGCCATCTCGCCAAATGAGTTACCAAGTTTTGTGCTGTGTCAGTCTGGCCAAGTGTAAAACAGATCCATCCATGAAAGTTCAGGGGGAACTTTTGCTCTTTGTTTACAACTTCAGTAGTAAACGTAGATTTTTTTAGATGCATTCTGAGTTTTTATTAGGAATATTCTGTGTAAAATAAACAAGCATACGTTTATGTACATAGGTACATATGTATGTTTTTATTTGGTATTTATCTGTAGTTAATTACTCAGTTATTCTTTTGCCTTCAAATAGGAGAATTACAGCCACGATTTCATTTAGCCTTCTCAGGCATCTGTATGTAAATACTGTGAGGTTCTAGGTTTGGTGATGTGAATACTGTGGCAACAAAAAATTCAGGTACTCCAGCCATGTATCACTAGTCTGCAGGAACTTCTTAGTATTGCTATATTTATTACTCTATTTTCTGTCTCATTTAACCATTTAATCATCCCCCTAATGATTATAAATAGTATCTTTTTCTCACTTCAAGACCATTAAATCTGAAACAAATTTATTTTGCATTTTGTAATACACCATATTGTTTTATATTGAAAGATAAATTTGAAGAAAAGTATAGCAATAAAATTGATCCTTGAAATATTATTTAATCATTTTGTGTGGATAAGCTATAATAAATAACATTATTATTAAAGGTTAATTTTTGGAACAGAGAGGGAAATTGGAAGAAAACAGTAACTACTAAAGTAAAATAAATCTGTCTTTGGCCTTTTTTATAAATGGCTAGATGACTGAATTCTGAAATTTCTTTCCTAACTTTGAAAAAACAAAAGATGAGAGGGTTTTAAAATCTCTTTTGAAAGATCATTTGTTGGTTAAACTGAGTCATAAGAGCTTATATTTAGCTTTTTCTTTTGTAAATCAGAGGCAAGTCAAGCAGTTTTAGATAAATGATGGAGAACCCGTTGGCTTATGACTGGTACTATTTTATGTTAAAGAAGATCAACACAATTATTCAAAATATGACATTCTGTCTAGTGAGATAATGAGAATCAATTGAATATATGCTAAACTTCATCATCTAAGTTTTGGGGTTTTTTTAATAAATGAGATTAAAAAGAAAAATGTGAGGTTCAGTTGTAAGGCAGTAGTATTCAGCAAAAGCAATACAATATATCAGCATTCTCTGTGTGCTGTGGGAAGGGCAAAAAGAAAAGTTGTTCCCATGGAAAGATCCATATGAAATTCTTTTTGGTGATGGAGGAGGAGGGGGAGGAGGAGTTAAAATTAACATAAATATTAAAGTGCAGTTGGATTGGATCAGAAGTCTCAATGATGCATCTGGGTGCAGGAAAACATAAATCGCTGCAGGTATAATTATGAAGGTAATTGCAATGCAGCATAAGTAGTACCAAAAAATGAAATAAAAAAATTGCAAAGGAAATAAAATCACGAGCAGCCAAAGACAAAAACTTTGTGCTAAATGGTTCATTTAGACCTGCAGTGCTGTGTGGGCAAAAGTGGATTGCAATCATAGCCATTTCAAAAATGAAAACATAAGAGAAAGGAAATTGGACAGAAATGGCATGGAAATTACAGCCTTTGATCCGTTTTTGAAGAACCTTTTATGAGACATCATCGTGAGTGGGCAGCAAATTCTTTCCAATCTCCTCTTAAAGTACTTGTGAAAGCTTGGAGACCATGAGACTGAAATAAACGTTTTAGCATGGATTGTGGGAATGTATCCCTCTCTGTTGACCTTTTTTAGCTTTTATAGGCAGCACAGAATTGCGCTGAATATTTAGTGTGATAATATAGAATATATAATATAGGCAATTATATAGAACATCGTTTAGCACAGTGATCTAGAAAGGAAACTGTTTTCTGTAGTAGCTCTAGGCTTTTATTAATCTCCTATAAAAATGAGGAACTGTAAGTGGGGATAGACTACATGTTTTTAAAGATTTGTTAGGCAGAAGCACAGATGGGGTTTGCAGCTTGTAACTCTGAGGGCTCACTTGGTCTGGGCTGAGCAAGTCCCTGCCTAAACTTGTCACAAGTTATGTTCCTGGGGAAGGCTGTGTCTTTTTTTTTTTCTTAATAATGCATCATTTTGAACCCTCTGGGTTATCCTGCTGTTTTGAGAGAATTGCAGTGTTTCAACCTGAAAATTCAGTGTACATACGAGAGAAGAGGTAAATTGTTAACATGAATAATACAGTATAATTGCCATAGTCCAGCTCTGCACTAGCTAACATTAGATTGATCTCTGAGGCTATAAAACAAAGATAATCATAGACTGGTTCAATCACTAACAAAATATCTGTAATGCTGTTGTAAAACATTAATGTTATGGATGTATTTGGCAGTACTCCTTATTAAATACCAGTAATTAAAATGAAAATACATTGGGTTAGCTATCTCATTCTGTAAAGCCTGAGTAATTAGCTTTCAGGTAATTGGTCAGATTAGTAACTGTACATAAAATGATTATTGTTGATGGGAAGAAATATGTTACTTCATGATATGAAGGATCATGAATGCTGTCACATAAAAGAATAAGTACACTATTTTACATTTCAGTAAACAACAGCTGGATTCTTCCAAGAGTGCTGCTTAAATCAGATTCAAGCTGCCTGAAGCAAAATCCCGATTTATTTTCTTATTTTATTTGACTTGACTGGGTTCTGGTTTCATTAACATTTTCTATCTGAACTTTTGAATTAGAGAACGTTTTATTCAGCAGAACAAGTCAAGTTCTTTTGAATTTGTGAAATTTAGGATCTCTTTTCATTTTTTTGAAACTTTCTGTATCATTATTAAGATGGAAAATATTCTCCATTATATCTAGATAAAGATTATAGGGAACAGTAACATAAAATTAATAAAAATGTTTACTCCTTTACAGTCTATTTGATTTTCTATTTCAGATTATTTGATTATTAAATGGGAGGCGGAGACAGAGCTGTATTTTGCTGTTGGGGTGCTGCTGTTATCATTATTAATCATTTATATAGTTAATGTGTAGCTGTTGTTCACATCTTAGGCAAATAAAAAATGTCATCCATGCCCTGAAGTGTTTGCAATCTAAAATTAGACAAAAGAGGTAGCAGATGATAGCAGTCAGCTCTAGGAGTGGGAGTTTCAGAAGGAAATGTTATTGTTTACCTGCTGTCCTTTCACCACTTTCTGTTTGAAATGCCTGCTCTCGGCAGACTGCAGATGTGCTGAGGGTGCTCTGCGCCCCCTCACCCAGACCATTAATGGAGGTGTTAGACAGGACCGGACCCAGTTTCGGCCCCTGGGGTACAACCATGGGGTAGCAGACTGTGTACCCCTGATCCCTGCCTTCTGTGCCTGGCTCTTTGGGCAGTCTTCTGTCCACCTCAGTCTTCAGGCAGCTCCCTCAGCACTTGTGGGAGCATACCATCAGGGACCATGGTATTTCCTGGCCTCATCATCTTCCACCAAGAGTTCATTTGCTTGTTCCAGACTTTCCCATTGGTGTCCTCGGCCTCGGAATTGCGGAAGGCCAGTCTTGCTAGCAGAGACTGAGGTGAAGAAAGTATCAAGTACCTCAGCCTTTACTATGTCCCGTGTCACTAGGTTCCTTGGTGCACTTAGCAGTAGGCTCACATTTTCCCTAGTCTTCCTTTTGTCACCTGCATACTTAAGGAAGTTTTTCTTGTTGTTCTTTATATCCCTTGCCAGGTCCAGTTCCAGGTAGGCTTTCACTTTCCTAACTGCATCTCTGCACGTTCAGCCAGTATCTCTGTATTTCTCCCAGATCTCTCCTCTCTGTTTCCACTTCTGCATGCTTTATTTTTTCTGTTTGAGTTTTGCTGGAAGCTCCTTTTTCATCCATGCAAGCCTCCTGGCATTTTTTTCTGGCTTCCCGCTCACTGGGATGGAGCAGCTGTAGCTCCTGCAGAGCGCAGTCCCAGCTCTCCCAGGCTCTCCTCAGATGACAGATGCTCCAGTCCTTTTATGATCTTTGTGTCTGTTCTCTGGGAACATTGCAGTATGTCCGTGTCTCTCCTGAACCGGGAAGCACAGAACCGGACACCTCGCTCCAGCTATGGTCTCATCAGTGCTTTTTTTTTTCAATTGGTCATAACAAGGCATTTAAGTAATGGATGTGCTAAGGAGATTGTGATTAACACATGACTCATAAGGGTAAGAGAAGTAAAGTTTGCAAGACAGAAAAGAGGATGAAAAAAATCAGTCTGAAGAGTCAGCAGAGGAGAGTCAGTAGGGTGGAAAGCACAACTAATTGGAAGCAGCAAAATAGAGCAGAAGGATGAGATACATATATTGGGAAGGTGAGTGGGAGGGTGAGGATGAGAGGAAGTAGCTAAAGCTTGATAAAAAGTTAATTGAAGGCAATAGGAATCTTTTATGTTTATTTCAGCAAATTCTTGTTAGGGAACAGGTTGTAGAAGTGGCAGGTTGTTAAAAATAAGATACACCCTGTCTAGACTTCAGATTTCCTAAAGTTCAGCTATAACAAGTGCCTCTGTGGCTTTGAACCTGCTTTCTTGGATTGGTGGCTGATGATCGTTTTGGCGCCTCAGTGGGATGTGCTTGGAGGAGTGACTGAGTCAAACAATTGGTGCTTCAGAAAGATGTTCTTATTTGCAAGGGTGGTTCTTTTAGTGCAATAATCCTCTACCTGGTGGCAGCTGAAGTAGATCACTCAGATGCTCCAAAGAATGAGAATATTACTGTGTGTCTTCAGAACATAGAAGAACTCTACAGTATGAAGTCAGGACCAAATGCATATGTCCTTATAGGGAAAATGAAAGCCAAACTTTGATTAACTGTTTAAATTATACATATTTTTATCCTAAGCCACTGAACTGTTTAGAAACCTAAATACCCTTCTAATAAGGATAGCATGAGGTCTGAGCAGATTTATTGTATGAGAAGAGCATCACATATTTTGTCTATCTGTGAGCCCTAAATTCTGGTAGGATAAATCCTTTTATCCTTACTTCCGGGGAATTATTTGTTTAGTTTTATTTTTCAAGCATTTCCCTACATCTTTTCTGTTACTTTTTGTAACTAACTTGAGATACAATGCTAATGTGTAAAACACATGCCAGGTTTTTAGCTGCCACTGTAAGCTTCTTCAACCCTAAATCTACAAAATGTGTTTGGATTCCCTTTTTAAAAAGTATTACTGCTATGGCCAACTTAAAACACAGCATGTCTGTGTTTGGTCTTTTTAGAAATGCTGTGATAAATACCTTGGTTTTTTTAATTCGTAGAATTCACCAACCTCTGAATAATCTTTGGTTTCCAAATTGGAAAAGCATATTATATATATATATATGTAAAAAAAAGGAATATTTTCAAAATTCTAAATTTTCAAATGCCACATGTTCTAGTATACTTAGGAGTTTGTAGAATGTGTCTGAACAAGTGGCATGTAAGGTCCCCTGTAAACTATAGAGAGGAGAAGAATGAATTCCAAAGGCCAGGAACAAGTAAAATGCTTGGCAATATTCCCTTGGCTTCCTTTCCTTCGAATCAAGACTGTTGTTATACTATTTCTGCTGAAACATAATTGCAGTCCTGTAAGTACAGATATCCACAGTATCTCCAGTGTAAAAGACTTTCTTCCAGAACAGAACTGTATTAGCTGTAATAGGTATTAGCATAGCTATCTTATATAGCAAGTAATAGGTAAGCAGAAGAGGATTCACAGATGACAGATTGATAACTAAGGCAATAGCGTTCAACCAAGGATTTCATATACTTGCATAGGATTATGTGGCAATAGGGAATGAGGTAGATTTCTTGGCCATTTCTCAGTTTCTGATATCTGGGGCTGTATGAAAGCATTACAGCTCCTGAATACAAAGTAGGGAATTGCTTTAGTGGTAGCCAAAAACTCATTGCATTTTATTTGTTTTGTTTTGAGGAGGTGATGGGATACTGGGGTCAAATCCTTCTTTCCTGTTCTTACTAGAGTATTGTTTTATGTTAAGGGTTCTTATCTTCTTTTCAAACTTCAAGAAGAAATCATAAAAAATAGCTTTTATTACCATTCTGTGTTATTTGTAAGGATAGTGAAGGAATAGCTCATAAAAAGATATTTCTAAAGTTTTAACATACTGACTTTTTCATTACCGTAGCAGGTGGTCATTTTCATATAAATGAAACTGGTAAATAGCGGCCCAGTTTTTCACATGGATTCGATTACAGTGAATGCCTCCAAACACCAAATGCATGGAAAAAAACCCTTTCTTTTCATTCTCTTTCTAACCAAATAAATAGAATCTTTAAAACTTTTATGTGTATGGATATACATATATATATGTGTGTGTATATATATTGAAAAAATACTAAACTGCTTTATATTTTTCCATTTTTCTCCCTCATGGTTGATACTAAAGCTATACGTAAAATAATTTAAGCCAAAGGAAATTTACCTTTTATGTTTATATGTTTGTGAAATAGCTTCAGGTTTCTTACAGACTCTTTCCCCACTTAATATTCCACTTAATTAAACTCGCCCACCCACTTCTTTTTGGGCAATCATTACTTCAGTGCATGGCATCTCATGAGCTTGCCATAGCTGAATTCATCTTACCTAATTTTAGATCTATATAAGTCAGACATCATATAAATACATAAAAAAAAACCAGATAAAGTTCTGTAAATTTTCCTCTGTATGTGTCTTTTTTTCAATCTGTTTTTTCTTCCTAGTCTGCCGTTAGCTCAGACTTAGTATCTAAAGTCAGGTGAGATAAATACCACTCTTAACGTTCTCAGTGCCCTAAGAGGTCTGGTTAAAATATTAATCTATCTAAGGACTACATGAAGCTACATGAAAAAGAGGCGACACACAGTAGTAATTACTAATAATGTCACTATCATGTGTATGAAATGTATTGCAAAAGTTCATAGTATTTTATGGGGTCCATAAAAGTTTAAATAAAATATTTCCAAGTAAAACGAAATTCATTTTGGAATAGTATTGTAAGGTGCTCAAGCAACATTTTAAATAACAATTCCTGAGCACAGCTTAGGGGACAGGAAGTACACCTTATCTTAGAAGTACAGCTTTTAACCTGCATGCCACTAAGACCAAAGATGAAAATAAATACTGCTTGTGGTGGGATTCCATAGCTGAATGGCATTCAAAGAAATTATTCCCACCTGATTAACTTCAAAATACTTTATTTGTATAGGCAAGTGGGAGCTGTGTCTTGGTTCAGTGCTGTAGCTGCTATCTTCAACTCATTAGGTTCTGCTGTAGAGAAATGGCAGAAGAATAACATGAAGAATTGGCACAAAATTGGTCCATTCATCTGAGGGTCCTTACAACTCTTGACATCTGTCTTTGTGTCCAGCAACCTGCTGACAGACAAAAGGTAGTAATTTAAATCCTTGGCATTACAGATCCTGTTAATCACAGCTGATGCAGGCTTCCTCTGCAAATGTCTGTTCTGTTGTGTTTACTGTGGCGAAGGATTCTACATAATCTGTTGTGCTTTGGCAGAGGTGATTCCAGAGATGACCAATATCTGTAGTAATTAGATTTCTGTTTCCCTCTCAAAAGCCTTGTGATTTAAATTACTGTGCTGAAAACTACTGAATTCTATCCTAAGCACACTTGCAAGGGTACGAATGTTGGCATGCATAAAAAAAGAGTTCATGATGACTTAGTGATTACTTCAAAATAGAGTTTGTATATTTTTTTAAATTACTGTTACTAAGCTCAACTGTTGATGGAAAATATGTATGCATTAATTAGTACAAGAACTGATAAGCATATTAAATCAGGCACATTATTTTTGCATATAAATTATATTTCAGAAGAAAGGTTGTTGATCTGGACATAAAAGTGCTAATAGTGATTTGTAAAACAATTTTTATAATGAAAATATATGGAAGTTTATGATAAAAGGCAGCCTCGGAAGATGGCATTTAGCTTTGAAGAACTGAAGAACTTTGCTCTTTCCTCGCCCTGTACCATCCTCATCCTATAGCTCCCTTTTTTTGCAGATGTTCTATTTGTACTGTTACAAGCACAAGAGATTGCATCTGAGTCCTTCACACTGGCTCTAAATAAAGATTCTGCAGTTCCATGCCAGCTATCTTTGGGGTACAGATTTCCTCTCTTCAGAGGCATGAGTGAGCTTGTTTCAGTGTCTGTGTTTGGGAGGGTCAATAATACTCTATTTTTCCGTTTGTCATTAGAAACAGAACATGAATATCTATTGTGCTTTCCATTTAACTAACCCATAAACTGTTACTTGATCTACATAGATAACTAACTTTCTTCTTCTTCTCCCATGAAGATTTACTGAAAACAAAGCCATGGGCAATTTTTAATAGGATATTAACACCCTTTCAGATAATTCTTAATTAACATCTTTCAAACCTTCCTACAGAAGTGTAAAACAGCATTGATTGTCACTAAACTATCAGTGATTTATATAAACTGTTTTATGAGTGGACATGGTTATATTAAAACTAATAGAAAATGTGTCTATTTGTATTATTTATATGTATATACAGTTTTCACTTCAAACCACATCTAGACCGCTTTACAAGTAGCATGTTGCTGTTTACTTTGTGGAGATTATGTCTGTCTTAAGAATTGCTTATTTGTACTCTCTGTGCTTATCACGTGCTACTTAAAGACGACTTTCTTGAGTTATTAAAGCTGAGGACACAGAAGCTACCCAAGTGGGAGCCCTTAGCTGAGTAATGGTGAGAACCCAAAGCATCTGTTCATCTCAAAGAGAGCTCTGCGTGTGCAGCAACTCTGAATACTACATTGTTCACTTAAGTCCTTGTTCTTTGGAATTCAGTTTGAAAATCAAATGATTTTTAAGATACCAGTTTACCAGATTTAAGATACTAGTTGAAGGTATCAGTCTACCAGATTACCAGTTTAATATACCAGTTACCCTTGTGTATCATAACCAAGTCTAATTAGTAAACATCATGAAATGACAAACCGATGCCTAAGTTCAGCTGAGATGTGAAACACTATAGTCTACAAATTCCATAGCTGAGAATCATCCCCATATTTTGCTTAAGACAAGGGTTATATTAAAAGAGATATTAATTTACCAGAAAAGCAAGATTAAAGTTAAGCTATGTTGTATTCCCTAATTGTTTGTTATTTTAAAAAATATTTTGATAAGTAAAATAAATTAATTAAAATACGTATTTGTTTTAATATTCGCTCAATAATCAGCATTGATAATTGCCATAAGTTTTAAGAAGTTGTACCATACTTGTTTATTTTTTGTTTTCCTTTTGATTTCTCATGCCTATTTTCATTTCCTATTGCATGTAGTTTTTGAAAAACTGTAAATAATTTAGAGATGTCCTAGATTTAGAAACTTATGTTCTAAAAATCTATGATATAAAGTGTGCCTGGAAAAGGCACTTTGTTACGCAAAAAAAATTGTTTTCTTCTTTTCATGTTAAAATATGATTCAGACAATGGTAGACCATTGACCTCAGTAACATATAGGGATTTAGAAAATATTTTAACAAAACAGTAAGTAGGGGCATGGAAGTAATTGAAGCCCACACGGAATTGCCAGATATCGAGCATGGCAGACTAAATTGCCCATGTTCTTTGATGTGAAAGGAACCTCAGTAAATTTTATCTGTATGGACTTTCTAGCATTTGTTGTGGAAGCATATTTAAAAATAGGTCTTATTTTTGTGGTAAATGTGTACAAAATCTGTAAGGTGATTAAAAAACTGTCAGAAGGAGCAAACATGATGATCTGTATTTAAAGTTACTGGATAGGAAGGAGGTTATTAGTGAGATTCTTAAAGGAACTCTGGTCTTGAGTCAATATTATTCGTTTAACAACTGGCCCCAAAAAGTCAGAAAAGTTAAAAAATCTGTTTCTGATACACATTGGAGGGTTTTGGCAGCTTGTAGAAGGAATGGTATGTCTAGAGACTGAGGAGAGGATCATTAGAAATAGATCAAGTGTATAAGTAAAAAATGAAAGGTAACCAGTCAAAAAATTTCTACCCCATCTGGGTTCTCATCCCTTGAAAACAACAAAGAAGGAAAACAAAAATCAGCTTGGGGGTGAGTAGAGATAGCATCATAGAAAACTGAAAGAGGAGTTACTGGACAAGTTACTCAAGAAATGGGGAGATGTGTTAATTTAGAAAGACACAGGTGAAATTAACTTTGTAATGCCATATAAAGTTCTTGCCATCATTTTTTTCTTGGAGATATTAGAGCAGACAAAGAGAAGGTTTATTAAAATGACCGAGGAAGAATCACAGTTGTCCCGATAGCCAAGAGTCAATACAGGCTGAAAAATAATTCCAGTAATTCTCAAATGGAAAACACAACTTTCAAGTAGTATTTGAATCCCTGTGCTGTGTTTTCTATGTTCCTTAGTATTCCATATAAGATATATGATATGATTCCAGCTTTGGCAATTTTTTAATCTTAGTTTTATACCAAATTTCATAAACCCTGCATTAAACGTCGTTCTGGCGGGTGTCATTAAGCAGTGTCTTCATGGCATTTTGGTAGCTCGCAACAAAGAGCAGGTGTGTTCACAATGTGATGCACCAAGATACTCAGCACCTACTAAAACATGTTCAGGAAGTACTGACCCACCAAGTTCATATGAGTTCTCTGTGACAGAACAGAATCAGAAATCCAAGACTGGCATTTTCACTGCTGGATAATTTCTTTCCTTGTTGCATTTGTGCAACTTCATTAGTAAAAGATAGCAGTAGAAAATCCCTGTGAGTTCAGTCATATACTTTCTAATTGCTGTTTTGCCTAACAGTATTTCAGTATTTTTGTAATGGACTGGTCAGTACAGCACTCAGCTAAGTGATAAAAGGGAAAAGCTGCATTTCAACTTGTTGGAGAAATGCCCTCTATACTAAATAATTACATTTCAGAATAATATTTGGCTGCTCTTACATTTGAGGCCATATTTTGACGATGTAGTCCAGTTATTTATTTATTTCGATATTTACATTTAGCTGGGCCTCCTACATATTATTTGTTGTTCAGGATTGCTCCAGGACTACAAACTCTGTGTGAATCACATTATGAAGCTCTGGAAATGCCAGATATGAGTCAATATTTGTGGTGTTTATCTGTACAACTCGAGCCAAGTCTTCCAGAATGGCAAATACTTCTGAAAAAAGATTGAAATTCAGCTGGTATAAAAAGGTTGTATCACTCTGAATCACTTAGGCCTGACTTTGCTGGAGAGATTAAGCTGGATGGGTGACAAGGAAACCTGGAAAAATAAATAATTTCACACAGCTAATTGACCTTATTGCCCTCCTTCTCTATAGGAAAGGGCCTGCGCTTTATGAAATGCTTATGTGTGTTAAAATAGGTCTACGAATTCGTATGTAATAGCCTAGTAATGTTAACGTGCACTTTGTGTGAAATAGGCTGTTCAGATATGGCACTAAATTTTCAGCAGATGTTTAAGTCATTATAAATTGCAAATTTGGAAATGACTGCCAATTAAAAAAATAAATTAATCTTTTATACTGACTGTCATTTCATGTTTGAAGAGTTGCTGGAGGGCTTTTTCTGTTTTGAAAAAACGCAGGATACTTGTTTTGTCCAATAATTCTTGTCCTAATGTGTGTGGAGGTTTTATTGTCATTGCATTGTTCAGGGAATTAAGTATATATGGATGATTATTTATCTTTATCTAGACATGCATTCATATCTGATGTTGTCCTGCTTGTCTTGAAATTTCATTTCTTCCAGTTTTCTACCTAAAATAGCAAATACCAATTTCAACCCTGAAAAATATTTTTAGAGCAATCACTGTTGTGAATCTTTCTAAATTCTTCTTTTCCCTTTAGAACTGGGTCTTCTTGTTTGTTCTCTCTGTCTTGTCAGTTCCAAGGCAAAGTTGCTTTATTGAGCTTTCAATGTCATTGAATTTGCAGACAGCGACTCAGGTCTTCTGCCAAGTCAGTGTTTTGGGACTGAAATTGTTGTTGTTTATCTTTGTTGTTGAAAAAAATGTTATGTTCAAAATTTGAAGCCAAAGTCCTT